>QFET01011324.1:0-64388 GCA_003316355.1 Tuber calosporum | reverse complement strand
GCCGCTTACCGTGCTGGATAAATACAAAAGAGGTGGGGATATATATGGTTGCATTGCAATTAATTGCTTCCCTCTCTGCTTCGATTCCCTACCATTGAGTTCTTGACTCTTCTTCCTGTCCTCCTCTTCCTCCTCCTCCTCCTCCTCCTCCTCCTCCTCAATCCCTGGAACAACCTTTGAATCATCACAGAAGCGCGAGTCTTTCAACATTACCCTTCCTAGTTGTCTCCGTATATATACACTGCTTTCTTTTTCTTTCTCATACAAATCACTCTCTGAGGGAGGAAACCTGGTCTTGGTGCCAAACAGCAACGTGGATTACGGGAATACGGTAGTGAGCGAAACTGCCCAAGAGTGACATAGTAGGTTGAAAACTCCGAGTGGGGAAGGAAGGGTCTCTCATAGTTGTGCGAAAGACCGGGTGTGTTGTGCATTGGTTTTTTTTTTTTTGAATCACAGTCAGAAGTCTCTCTTTTTCTCCCTCGTCCCTGTAACCTTTTCGCCTCCTCAGCAAACAATACCGTACAAGTATCATACTCTAAACTCGCCTCCTCGGCTTGGTTTCATTGTGGGTGGGCGTATGGTGTGTGTTCTTTTTCTCGCTCATCCGCTTGTTCCTCTGTGTTTGTTGACTGCTCTCTCCCTCCGGAGCCAGTTTTCTTCTGTCCCGCTCGCTTAGCCCAGTTCTCAATTTTTGCACACCGCAGCAGTAAAGCAATCGGAAACTAGCTGCCCATTGCAGGCAAGTATTTCCCCTTCCCCATTTCTCTTCTGTTTCTTGCATTTTATTTGCCCTTCATTTCCATCTATTTCTTCCCCCCAAACAATCCATCCACCATCACCACCACCATCACCCCCTCCTCCCCCCTCCTGCGTCTACCCTACGCTCTACCCTCCGCTCTACTTCAGTGCATCACACCCCAGCCGCTTTCGCTCTCCGTTGTCTCCGCCATCTTTCCTTTATTCTCACTCAACTTGCCCCTTGCTCTTTGCTTCACTTACCCCCCCCCCCCCCCCCCCCCCCNTCATCTCCCTTTCTCTCCCCTTTTTTTCCACTTGTAAAATTCCATCACTCGCGTTTCCTTATACCATCATGTCCCTTCTGACTCTTCGCCTATCTTGATCAGACAGAACTCGTTTTCCACTAGACGGGCGGCGACCCTTCCACCCACTATTCACTCCGTCTACTCATTATCGAGACGCCAATCTTCAATCCTCCTTTACGCCTGAACATCTACATTCGCGCAACACCTAAATGGACAAAAAGCTGGTATTCGAGGAACTCCTGACCATCCTACTGGACTGGTCGACTCGACTTCGAGCCATCTCGGATAAACACAGCCAAACACTTGAGGTACAACAACCCCAATCATCTTCGCCTGCACAACCGCCTCCACAAAATTCGCGAAAACGCGCTGCATCCGGTCCCGAAGATGATGTGCCTGTTATTTCAACAACGCCAATAACCGCGGCTACCACCACGGTTGTGGGCCCTCACCCCTTGCCCTCAAATTCACCAAATATTGAGAAGAAGTTGGAGTGCTTACCCACTGGGAAGTTGAAAATGTCAGCTAAACCAACTTCCGCAAAACAAAAGTTCTCCTCGATAAACGGCCCCAACATTTACTACGACGGTGAGGCTCAACAGGCATTTTACGACTGCTGGACCACGATTAATTCTAAGCGAGGATTGCTAAGGAAGGAGATGATGACCATCAAGAGAAAAAGGGTCATGACATTACCGACACATAACTACGGTTATGATGATGACTCTGAGGAGGGTGGATCCGATAAGGAGTCGGACCAGGAGCCTAAGGAGACTGAGGAGGAAAGGTTGAAGAGGGAGGAGGAGGAGCGGAAGAAGGCTGAGGAGGAGCGATTGAAAGCGGAGCGGGAAAAGAAGGCGGCGGAGGTTCTGGAATATATCGATTCGTGTTTGGATAAGGCGTCCAAAGGGTGTGAGAATGCTGCCTTCTTGTGGCTGAAAGGGGATGTGTGCGCTGGTCACATTGCTTTCATCGGTTCGAGAATGCAGGAAGCGGTGGATCGGATCAACCTGGAGATGGATAAGATGAAGCCAGTCGAGCCTCCAGCTCCCTCTCCCGTCGTCGTCGTCGTCGTCGAAGATGAGGGTATCGGTGCCGAGATGGATATTGACGCTGACGATATGCCAACAACTAATGCTCTACCACCTCGGAAGATGGACACTGCGATGCGTGACTCCAGGGTAGTCGGAGTCTGTTAACACCTCCTTAGTCTCGTACGAAGTGTCTTTTTTTCTTTCTTTTCATTTCTTCATTTCTCTTTCTCTTCCGCATCCGCCCCCAGCCGATTCTCAAGCATTAAATCACCATTCATACTCCCAGGCTGGGCCGTACATATTGCCGCCCTCTTTCTTTCTAGTCAAGTCACCAATCATGCATTCCAAAAGGCATCTCTGATATACTCTTATTTATTACCTCACTTTGCTTCATACCTTGGATCGGATTTTTAGTTCTTCCGTTCTTTTGCACAACATTGAAACCTTTCAAGCTTTTCTGTTCTCGCAAACTTTTTTCGCCCTTGGGTTTTCTTTTGCCTTTAAATTGGGCTTAACGAATTCATATGACAGGGTTTTTCTTCTTTTGTTCCTTGCTTTGGTACTTTCTCGGTGGGTTGCTGTTCTCACTGCGCACCTTTGGGGGGTTGTTCCTATCGCCTTCTATTTTTTTTTCTCGCAACAAAAACAAGACAATGTTTTAACCGAACCGAACTGAATCAATTCTATCTTGGAACAAGGGAAAAAGAAAAACAAACTTGCATGTTTTATTAAAAGCTGCTTTGCCTGTTTTAACTTAATTTATGATGAATCTGGTATCAAATTTGAGATTGAAAAATAGAATGAGGTTTAATTACTCTTATACGTTGCATTACTCCTTGCTATCCTTATCTCACAGTTTTTCTTTTTTTTTCCCTCGGGATTCCCGTAACAACTATTCTTTTCGCACGCTTTATTTTGAATTATCAGCTGTTTACGCCTGAGGGGGGCGTATAGACGAGTCCAGATTTCTGACCCGTCTAGTCTAGTTTAGCATGTCATTGGGGTTTTGGTTTTTTCGCATCATGCATACGTACACACAGGGGCGGTCTCGCATTAATTTTTTTCTTTCTTTCCTTGCCCTCTTGCCATCATAATATAATAGTTTTAGTTTAAATGAAATGCAGTAGGAATACTGTAAGTGCGCTCATAGAAATAAGGGTCTCGTCGTACCTTCGTTTCCGTTACGTGATATCTAGAGTATATAGATCAAGTGGCATGCTGGTATGGTCTGTCTATGATAATCTTGACAAGTGATTTTGCAAAAAAAAAATGGTTTAAACACTGTTTTGTCGGAATAGGTAGGCTTCTTGATACAGGACACTGTTGGTTTTCAGGGGGGGGGGGGCGCAGAGGAAGGATAAGGTTTCGGGAGAAGAGTTCCGGGGAGATAGGCGGTGGAGGTTTTAGTGGGGGCGGGAGGTGCGGCGTCATGGGGCGTCACTCGGGTGCCACCGTGCGACACTGATGGTGAGCTATTGTTTGATGGGGAGGGGGGAGATGGGGTACCGTATTATAGCTGTGTGCGTGTGTGTGGCATAGGGCTTTGCGCTTGGTCGTAGATGCTGTTGTTGGGTTTGGCAGATGGAGAGCCAACCGGTAGAATTTCATGCCCTTTATTACCCGCGGTCGGAATTGTTCCTAATACTCGTAATGGATTTTCGGGAGAGGGTGGGGGCAGTGGATGGGGGTTGTATCGATTGGTTTTCTATGTTGTGTGCTCTATGTGGGAGGTGGTTTTTCCGAAGCTAAAGGAATTGTAGGGCAGGTAGGGAAAGGTAGTGGCGGGAATCACACAAACTCGGGAAGTGGCATGCCCTCATAGAGTTATACTAGGTAGGGGTATTCAGAGATAAAAGGGGAATTTTGAAGTGAAGGTGAGTGGCAATTTTGCATTAGGTTACTTTAGAGAACGAGCCAAGCGTGTTGATAGAAACAGGGTCAGATATTTGAGAGCACTAGGAAATGAATTTGAAAAAAAAAAAAAAAGAAGGAAAAACTTGGATGGTTATCATCTCAGGAGTAAGGCAAATTACGTAGAGCAGGATTAAGGCTAAAGTGAAAGATGATACCAAGATCCTCTGCTAAATTAAACAATCAGTAGAACTACTTCTGGGATGGAAGAGTGCGTATCTGCTGTGGGAAAGCTAGCTTAATGGTAATTGAGTAAAGGGGGGGGTAGGTGTTTGAGGGAGTGGGGCAATTGTGAGAAGGGCTTGTTTGCAAATGTTTTGAAAGTAGTAAAGGAATTTTTCCAATAGTTGGTAAAGATGTTATGTTGTTGAGTTTGCTTGTAAGAGGCTTGATGATCACTCAACAAGCACGAAGTTGCTATCGGTCTTTGTTATCTTGCTTGATGCATACTGGTACTAAGGTTGTTGCTAGAGAGCAATAATTAAGAGATGTTGACTGGCTCGTAATAGGCAGAATTCAAACTTAGAGCAGGACAGTCCAAACACACTTTAGGGGTTTTTGTAGTGTTTTTGTTGCTAAACATTACTTTGTAGCCAACCCTGAATTTGTGGCTTAGTGGTTAATAGTGTAAGAGTAGTTATTGGATTTAGTATTAGAGTTATACATGTGGGAAATGGCAAATGATTCAGATGTGATAGAAGATACAACAGGGAGGTTACTCTATAACTACAATCCAGGTTGTCAAGAAGTAGGATCTCTAGTAGAGGTACTCAGTCTTGGTAACTGATAGTAGATGTAGTTAATTAAACCTACCTGGATCAATTACAACTACCGAAATCTAAATAGTTCACAATAGATATTAAATAAAGTGGATTTAAACTAAGGAAACCACTACTGTATCAAGATCAATAACCTCATATTCTGGAGAATATTTGTGGAGGTATAGTATCAATAGAACGTTAGTCAGTATAAATATGAAAGACTATCCGTTGAAAGAGTGCACAACCTCCACAAATAAAATATTAGCATGTGGAACTGATAGGGCGCAGATGGGGCAAATATCTCAGGTGTTAAAAGTGTTCCCACTTAGTCTGATAATGGTTGATATTGCAAAGATACTATACATATATAACTAATTATGGTATCATATTAAGGAAAACTGTATCAATAGTTAACTAGATATAGTTGTTATGTATCAAGGTAGTTAACTTACTTGTAGGAGGTAATTATGTCCCTAAAGGAGTTCTCAATAAGATAAGGTTGTCTTAAGAGTCTTTTTCCGAACTCATCCATCAATTTGAGGCAGCACTGGTTTCAGCTAGTTGGGAAGGAGTAGTACTGCAAATAAAAGTACTAAACAGAGATCAACAATTATTCAGAGGTCGATGCAGATATTAGATATATAGAAGAACAGTTTAGCTTCTATTGCACAACAGTAAAAGTTGAACAAGTAGGTGAAGAGGTAAAGTAATTAGATAAGAACGAACTTGGATGATTGTAGAAAGAGTAATAACTACATGCTGCTTAGAGTACTAATATAGGCAGTCTTCCCTCAACTCTAACTTGACAAATGAGAACCTGTTTTGTAACAACAGAAGGAGGGTAGACTATTCCAATGGAAAGTGGTTTGATTTGTGGAAACGGTAGTTGACAATTTAAGACTGTTTCTCAATGGTCAACCTTTACTTGCTATGAAGCAGACCATATGTTGCTATGAGGAAAACATTGTATAGCAACCAAACAAACAGTCAACTCTCTCCCTACAAGGCGCATTGCATCCTGAGAATTGACTCCTGTAGCACTCAACTCTGGCACTTAACTCTGGCACTCAGCTGGGGAGTTTGACTCAGGGAATTCCCTCAATCACTTCGAGTTTCCTCTAGGATTTCCCTACAGCATTTACTACCGTGCCTTGCCTCAGGGTCTCACTGCTAGCACTCTTCTCTCCCAATAGGATTTCTCCCTAGTGCCTCAAGTTACTGGTAGGATATCACTCTGGCACTTACCTCTGTGTCTCTCATCTGGGTCCCACCTCTGGCGATTATCTCTGGGACATATCTCTGGCCTCTACTATCCTTGATCTATCTCCACCGACAGCTTTCTAAAGTCTCTTTCTCCTTCCTCCTCCTGGTGTCTTTAAACAATCCATCAAACTTCTCCTTCCTGGGCGCTGCCTGAGACACTATACCCTGTGAGGAAGATTCCTGTAGCTTTTCAAAAGTAGTAACTCATTCAAGTGTCGTCAATTCAATTCTACTAGTATAAATAACTTCATAAAATCAACAGTTCAATAGAAAGGTGTGTCACAATGGGCAATAATGTTGTCCGCCAACACCAAGACACTTAACAGAGTCCCCAATTAGTCACTGATACCAGTGTATCTCACTCTCACTCTCAAGGATATCTGATTATCATTTCCAGTCACTCACCTGTTCCTTCTTCCTTTAGCCAAAAGGTATTGAAACCAAGGAAGTTCCATGCTTGACTAATTGATTGGTCACCTGAAATGACTACTGTATTCTTACGTGAGGTAGTACAAGCAATCAGTTATGGCAAGAGGTCTGATAAAGGCCTTAATATAGAAGTTTAGAATAGTATAGTAGTGGCTGTTCGTGCTGTTTCTGGATATGGGGCAGTTCTTACGGGAGAAAAATGTCAAAGGAGACTGGAAACCTTAAAGAGGAAATGCAAGATATGGTTGAGAGTAAAAGGAATGAGTGCATTTGGATGTCATGAAACAACAGGTGCTGTCACAGCACATGATGATGTTTGGGATATTGAAATCGAAAGTAGTCAGCAATAAGAGAGTTTCAAGATAAGCCTATAGGTAACATTGTTGAATTGGAAGTGATATTGTAAGGGATTCAGGCTACTGGACGCAGAGCTACCTATCCTTCACTGGATTCAGTCAACTACAGGGAATGGAGGTTGAGTTACAATCATATGAGGATTATCAAATGGAGTCTGATCATGCAAGTTCTGCTGATAACTCAAATCAAGGAAAGAGACACAAGGTAAACGAGACCACTCCCGGTATAACATTAGCCCATATTCGTCAGCACTCAGAGACACCCTCCTCTCGTCTTATCAATGCTTTTGAAGCCGTGAATACGACGCCAATAACTCTTTCAAGTATTGATTGAGTAACCTCATCATAGGTTAAGGTCCTACTAGAGTTCACTGTTGTAAGCACTACCCTATCTGTGTGCTACACTGTAGGCGAGTACTAAAGAGCTATCTTAGTCCTAGTGCGTTCTTTTGTTTTTTTATCATCGGCGATAAGTCATAGGCATCTATATCAATGAGTTTGAATTAGGAACCTATTTTCTCCTAGACCTTTTCATCCATATTTCTCACTCCACATTAACCTAGTGGCAGCGATATCGCTGTAGCCATACTGGCAGTATCCTTTCGCAGAGCACCACCTCTCTCAGGTTATGAGTATAGCTATTTATAGATAAGCTGAAGACCTGCACCAAGAAAGCTTTTCAACAGTTACCAATCAACATATCACGAGTTGTAAAGATTTACAGTGTATAGCTCCAATAAGCAACACTGTCGATAGCAAAATCTAAGATGAATGGACAGGAGGTTTTATTATCCTCATGCATGAGTTTTGCAAAACTCAATAGACCTAATGGCTGGATGTTGATAATGAGGAAGCTGGACTATCTCCTGCGGGAAGGTTTACGGGACTTAACTCAGGGACATGAAAAAACCACAGAGAAACCAGAAGATGATAAGCTGGCCAAGGATTACGAAGAGAAATAGGAGAAGTACGACTCTCACAGAAGGAGGATAGACAAGGCAAACGGTAGTCTCCAATTTGCGATGATCTATATGATCGCTGTAGGCTACTACCATTCATCGTACACGACACCAGGAAAATTTTGGGATGAGGTTGTCTCGACATATGAAACGGTTACAAGCTACCAGGCAAACCACCTTCAAAAAGAGCTATACAGATGCACTTTTGAAGAGTGCGATACAGTACTAAAGTACCTCGTTCCGATTCAGTACTTTCACGAGAAAGTCTTGATATGTGGATAGAACATATCACAGTCACAGTTGAGTTTTCTTCTTTACAATGGCCTACCAAAGAGTCCTGAGTAGAAGACCTGATTCCTCGGGACTAGTGCATCACGTCCATCCTAAGAGGAACATTGTCGGATGGTCCCAAGCAAAGACTATCCTCACTGTATATGAACCAGATCTTCACAGGGACCATGCAATACCCTCTGAACAAGCTCAATTTACAAACAGTTAAATGAGTAAAGCAAGATGCTCTGAGGGCCAAAGTCCTGCAGGTGGCTAGAAACAAGAGGGCAGAGGACAAAGTCAAAAGTCCTAATCATTTAGTGGAAAGTATCATGCCTGTGGAAAGTGAGGCTACAAGTAATCCAACTGCTAGCAAGAGAGAGGCGATAGTAGGGTGAGTAGGGGTGTAAGGAGAGGGAAATAAGTCTGCAGATGGCAGGGCAGGGGAAGGGACTATAGCGGAGCCATAAGTGACCATATGTGGTATAGGGAAGACCAGGAGTGAGGAGTAGAGGAGGGGTGCACATTTAACTACACCTATAGATAGAGAGAGAGGTAGGAAGAAATATTCGACATGGACTACCAGATTGAGAGAGTCCTGAAGGAAGTAGACACCCTAGGCTGGATCGAATGGGTAGTCGATTCGCGTTGTACAAATCATGTGACTGGTGACAGAAGGACATTCATAGAGGGATCCTACATCACTCTACCCGCAAACCGAGCCCTGGTGAAGACAGCGACTGGAGAGCTCGTCTCCCCTGCGGGTATCGGGACTGTGTAAACCTACATATGGACCTCAGGCAATGGGAATGAGGATTGTTCCTGACTGAAGTACTCTACGTACCTGGAACAAGATAGATGGGACTGATATCAGTAAGTCAGTTAACCAAGAAGGGTATCAAGATTGCTTAAACACATTATGTTGCAGAGTTTTATGAGCAAGGGATCTTGTTCGTGATTGCCCAAACGGACAATAAGCGATACAAAATGATACAGGATGGGAGACAACAATGTTTCTGGATGCTTATAACCCAAAAGGCTAAAAAAGAGACCATTCTTAGGCATTACAGGCTTGGTTATCTTCACTTACGGTCACTCCTCAAGATGAGTAACAAGGAAGTAGTGGAGGGAATGCCCTTTGTATAGGTGAACGATAATAAGAATCGCCGCAGTGCGTGCTTGATGGGAAAATTAATACATACACCATTTAAAGCATTAACTCAGAGGACAACTGTACTACTAGAGTTGATCCATTCAGATCTCAGTAGGCCTATGCAAAACAGGTTGATAGTGGAATGTCGGTACTTCGTACTTTTGTGGATGATTATACAAAATACAGGACGGATTACCTCTTAAAGTCTAAAGACGAATCAGCTAACCATTTCCCCAACTTTAAGGCTGCAGTGGAGAAGTTTTTTAGCTACAGGAATCACCAAATAAAGGCTTTTGAGACCGACAGAGGGGGAAAATACTCCAGTGGCGAATGTCCAAAGGAACTCAGGACCAGCAGAATCGAATCACAGGTTACTGTGCTATATACCCTCTAGGAGGATGGAGTATCGGAAGACAGCAACCATGTTATAGTCGTAAGAGTCAACAGATTATTTCAAACTGCTGATGCATCTAATGTTACTGGGCCGAAGCACTACAGGCCGCAGTATACTTGGAAAATGTGTCATTAACAAAAGTAAAAAAAATGGGAAAGATGTCATACTGTACTAAGTGTAGTTTGGATCAAAACCTGACAACGGACACCTCAGAGTGTGGCAATTTACTGAATATATGTTCATACATCTGGCAAGGCATCTGGTTAAGAAGTTTAGTCCCAGGGTATAGAAGCTAGTATTTATAGGCTACACACTCACAACAAAACAATATAGGCTTTACAATCCGGTGACTAAGAATTAGGTCAGATCACGCGATGTAGTATTCCATGAAGAGACTTCATTTTTTAAACCAGTGGAACAAATGTTTTTCCATCCATTCACAAGCGAAATCAAAACACCTGCAGTCACTAGGTCCTCAAGTCCTGAAAGGAACACTATAATACCCACACCACCATCACCTCTACAAACACTAACACCAGTACCAAGGACATCAAGCGTCTACCATGGGAAAGCTATACATCAAATAGGAGGTCCATGACTACGAAGTTCAATCTTCAACAGTGGTTGGATATAAAGAGAGACAATCGCCTTGGACCTTTTGGAGTCAGTAGAGGAGGAGAGAAAGAGCCAGAGGAGGATGAGATCGTACAGAGGCGAGTGGGAGTGAAATGGTGGAACCGAGAACGCCAGTGATGAGAGCACAAAGGAGTTGTATTAGAGGACAAGGAGAAGAGGAAGCAAATATAGGAATCGATAACACATTCATGGTTACGAATGGTCCAGAACCTATTAAGGCACATTTGAAATTTACAAACTAGAAGTAATAGATTTATGCGATTAATTCAGAGCTCGAATCCCTCTAATGGCAGGATACATGGTCTGTAGTATCGGCCAGCAATAAGACTCTTGAAAATTTACGAATAATCTCTTAATGGATAGTTGTACAGGAAAAACTAGGGGAAGTTGCATGAGCGACTTATTATAAATCACGTTAAGTGGCATATGGGTTAAGTCAATGTCCAGGTATTGACTTCTTCAAAATATACAGCTTCACAATTTCGGTTTCCACGATCCGAATGATACTGGCCAATGCTGCTGATGATGATTAGGAAATCCAGCAGCTAGATATCGTTACGGCTATCTTGGAAAGTGAAATAGAAGAACTTATATACCAGCAGCTCCCAAATTAGTTGGGTTTGTCATCTGAAGGAAAGGTTATCTTCATGGACCACTATAATGGTAACCAGAGCGGTACATGAATGATGAACGTCGTAGTTCAGCCAAAGAAAGGTCTTTATGGACTTAAGCAAGCAGGTGGTAACTGATACAATACAATTGAATCGCCTCTGAAGGACGATCTCGGGATGGAATGCTCTATGTCTGAAGCGTGAATATATACTATGGAATCTGGGGCAACTATTATCCTCTGGGTGGATGATATGCTACTCATTGGCACCAAGGAGGAAGTCAGATGGATGAAGTCAAAAATTAGTAAGAGGTTCAAACTGAAGGATCTCGGACACATTACGCTATTCTTAACCATGCTGGTGGAGCGAGACCTGGACAACACAAGGAATTTCCTCATTCTGGGTACCTATCTCACAAGTGTTCTATTGAGATTTTGCATGGAAAGCTGTAAAGGGTGTACCGCTCCCATGGTCACGAAGAGCAAGCTACACAACTGTTTCGAAGAAAAGGAGGCAGCAGATGGGCATGTATACCAGGAAGCTGTTTGATGCCTTACCTACGTGGTGATTACCACGAGTCCCAATATAGCATACGTAAGGGAAAAAGTCAGTTGATTTTTATCAGATCCATCCGCGATATAGTGGACAGTGGTAAAGGATATTTAATTCTATCTACATCACACATAAAAAGTACGTTTGTGCCTTGGGAGAAGTGACGATTGGGCTATTGGGAGAGTAAGCAGAGGCACCAGGAATACCCCAATTCTAGAGTACGCAAAGGGAGATTTTGCAGGCGAGGTGGATGGGATCAGATCTACAAGCGGATTTGTTATTCTGGATCAATACTGGTCCATCATTTACTGGAAATCCCAGAGGCAGAAGACTGTAGCTAAATCAACAGCAGACGCAGAATTGAATGCTACAGCGCTGGTGACAGAGGAAGCATGAAAGCCTAATAAGCTACAGGGGTAATTCTATGAGAGCAGGTATGAGGAATCTCTATTTGTGTCAGTGTTTAATGACAACCAAGCGTCTGTGGCCAGTCTTAAGAATGGGCAATTAGAGCCTTCGACTCGGCTTATGAGTATGAAATATTTCTGCTTGTGCGAGTTGGGCAAGGAAACAGAGCTTAACCTCTTTTATATTAGGACTGGAGAAATGGTTGCAAATGGGCACATCATGGGACTGAAGCGTGAGAAGCATCTGTAATTCATTAATAAGTTGTCACTTTCTACCTAATTTAGGGGTCTTTTTTTTTTTTTTTTTTTCAGATTCCTGTTAGGCGGAAATGTTTGTTTTCTTTCCTGGTAAGAAGTTTTTTATTCATTGTGCTAGTGGATTATGGGATTAGGGGGAGTGATAGAGTACCACAACATGGGTTACGGGCATACTAGAGTCAACAGTTGTAAGGATTGCCCTATCTGTGTGGTCCACTGTGGGCGACTACAACAGAGCTATCATAGTCCTAGTGCGTTCCCTGTTTTCTTATCACCAGCAACAAGTTATAGCCATCTATATCAGCAAGTTCGAATCAGGAACCTATTTTATCCTACACCTCTACATCGGGTTTTCTCGCTCTATATTTGATGGAGGTCATAAAAATTGATGGACGGACCCAGTTGTGATGGGATGGATTGAGAAAGATGTGTATGAAATATATCAATGCTATGTATATGAAAAGAAAAAAGCTCCTTGTGAGTGAAAAACCAAAGCTAAGGAAAAAATCAAATGCAGGAGGGTAACCCAGGTGGCCGTTGACACGCGCCTGTTGCACGTCCATTGTCGTGCGTTGTCATGCCTTCGTCCATAGCCTTGCGTTTGTAGGTACGCACGGAAGCCGCACGTTCGTTCGTTTTCCCACACTAGCTGATCTATACTACTGGGATTACCAGACGATCAACATTAGCATCACAGCAGCGATATCGCAGGAGCGGTACTGGCAGTTTCCTTGCCCATAGCATCACCTCCATCTACTATCACATCCATTGTTGGTCTTGCTGTTACCAAACTTAGGGAAAAATACAAAGCGAAGGCAGGTTGAAGAACACAGGACATTGTTGCTGGATATGCGTTATTTGAAAATTCAGGTAAGTCAGAAAACAATGGTTGCATTTGATGGTGGGGAAGATGAGGCTATGTAGCTTAGAGGTCAAATTAAAAGCAAATTGAATAGATGCTAGAATTGTACTAGCTAGCTTTAGATTTGTTCAGATAGTCTACATGGTCAATCAAGATCTTTGTGGAAAGTTGGTCCATTTCTTCTGCCATTCTCTTCATATTCTGAGTATGTCCACAATTAGATGCCAGATCAATACTCAGGGTGTCAACCAAGTCATACTCACTATTGCTATTCAAGTTGCTCACATCTTTGAGTATATCAAGTGGCTTATAAAACTCATTATCCTTCCCATTTGCCCAATGCTGAATAAAGTTATGCAAAGTAGATACAACTAGTACAAGCTTGGCATGAACTTCAAGGCTATGGTCAGGAGTGGTGTTCAGTATACAGAAGGGAGGAGGTATTATTCTAACTATATGTTGAATAATATTCTGAAGTTGTACATACTGTATGATGAAACGTTCCTCCTAGGTTTGGAGACAACGACCTTAAACTGCGTGTTCTTGAAGATGGTATCGAACTGTCGAATATAGTATAAGAAACTCTTTCCACAGGCCATATCCCACATCAGCAACGTAGACTGGAATTTCGTCTTTGGGTAAACCTTGTATTGCTGCATTTTCCTGGAGCCAAAGGTCATTTTCTGAAGCCTCCCATCCCGGACACACATCAAAGAGGTACAGGACAAAACCACAACCAGCCAACACATTTTAGGTTTTTGCTCCCTTACAGTTCCCATATGGGGTTTGGGTGTTGACTTCGATCATGAGCTAATAAATCTGTACCATCAATTTCTCAAGAAACATTCTTAAAATTGCTCATTTTGCACCAGTGTTTCCGAATACCAGCTAGAATATTATTTGACGGAGGACGAATCAAAGTCTCATACAATGGGAGTAGAGCCTATAATTCATGATGAAAGTGGCTATATAATGATTAAACTCTTATTTATTATCCTTCAATCATATTAAATACTGAATGAACTTACCCAGATACATTTTCTCCACTATGCTGAAACAGTTCTTGAACTTCCCTATCTATTGTACCATGACTAACTATCCATAAAAATATGATAAGCTGCTCCTTTGTTCGACACATATCGTGTGCCAGCTTGAGGTCTACATGCAATAACCCAGTCTCAAAGATCTAACAGAGTAGTAATTAGTATCTGAATTGGTTCAAGGACACCACTTTGATGAGCGGAAAGGATTCATTTTGTATATCAGTGACTTGAATGGCTGCAGGTATGGACTGGGTGTGTTGAAAGAAATATATGGACATAAATAGCTATGCTAATAGCAATTTGAATTCGCTTTTGAACAATTGCATTCTCCATTATCGAAATAGCAATATTGGTCTCCAATGAATTATTGAGGATATGAATCAGCCAGAGCAGTAAATATTCTTAAGTTACATATACAAACAGTGATTAATTCATTGACAAATGTGAAATATCTATAGTACAAGGCAACTTCTTGGTCATGGCAATTAATAAACTGAAGGGTAACCGTTCTATGACATCTGTTTAGGAACATAACTATTTTGCCAAACTGCAGTTCTATTCGCAATTTTGGGAATAGAAGGGCAACAGTCACTTGTATGGGGGAACAGAATAGAACTATTGTGTTCACACAGGCTCTGATACTTTATGCCCCATACTATCAAATCCTATGACTTACTTCTATGAGTCTTTTGCACAATATAGTAGGTCAAAATTAACTTCATTAAATGAGCCATATGTAGTGTTTAAGTAACATGCATAAAATAATGAACTAATAATCTTAGTCTTAAGTAAAAGTGATTACATTATATAATTTATAATCATGAGTTATTTAAAAAATAATTCAATTATAACTAATAATTACTATACTTGTATATATCATGTAATACTTTATGAGCAGTCAGGAGTTATAGTGTCAAATATAACAATCTTTTAACTTATAACAATAGGCTATATGAAATCCTTCCCACTTTGGTCATCCAGGATAGTATTATCACCTCTCTGCCTAGGGCCATGGCCCTATTAGGTTCAGTATCGTATCAGGATAAAGGGTTTTCTAAATCTGATTTGTTTCTTTTTCAAATTATCAACATTATACTCACTTTGCTTGTAGTCTTCCCAGACTTTTCCTTCATGTAGTTGGTCATTCTAAGCATTAGAGCCAGATTGACAATCATATTATCATAGGCATACATATCTTCTGTTTATTTCAGAGTTCTTGTTTCTGGAGTTATAGATGTGGTATAGTAGTTATATAAACTATTATTTGAGGCTATCTTTAACTGGAATCTACTCAAGGTCGATTTTCTGGCCACCTAATCCATTTAATAGCACCTTCACACAGTTGTCTTTCTTTTATCAATGTATAACTAGTTTTCTAGAAGGGGTGCAGTATCAGCACTTGATCTAGGGCAAAACTGAGGATCAGTCTTGCCATCACAGTTAACCAAACATGAGTATTTACAATAAGGTTTCTAAATAGTTTCTTTAGAGGTACTTATAGTTTTCGCAATATTAGTAGTTGAAAAACCTGATTCACAGCACCCTGATAATATATAGAAGTGTTGTAGTGATTTTTGTAGTTGGCAGTCTATAGAAATGCATCGTGTATTGTTTGTTACACTCTTTCTTCCTCACTGCCATATAATATGGTGGTTAGTATCACAACACCAGGGCCATCACCATAGCCGTTGACTAGTCTCAAGTGTAGTTGCCCTTGAATTAGTTCCTCTCACAATTTGTTTTTGACTGTAAGTAATATTCGGTATTGCTGGGTACTGTGGATGTAAATCAGTAACCCTGAAACCGGAATAGTTAGAGCTCTCTGCAGAGTACAACTTTTTATTGTATTGAAATGATTAGAGTATCCAACAGACTTTATATTTGTGATATCCTTGGGGTAGATATACTGTGATACTTACTAATAGTTCATACTCGCATTCACATTTTATTTGAATTAGTGTATAAGCTCTTGACATATTGGACCTAGTATTGGGACCCTCACTATTTATAGTACAGTTTTTAAAATCTGACTAGTGAAATTAAACTATTAACAATAGATTTAGTTGACCATTAAATAATTTAATACAAAACAATAATGTTGATAATGATTTCTAGTTTCAGTCAACGAAAAGGTATTACTACTTTTCTTTAATTCGGTATTTGTTTTTGGCCCAAAATAGGGATATAGACATAATTTGCAATAAGGACTTTGATAACAAAAATAACAATGTGAAATAAATAAGGTGGAAATATTTTAGTATAAGGAAGATCCCTAGGGTCTGTTTTCTAATACCACAAGGCTGTGTGAGAGCTTGTTTTACATTAAATGAGAGTCGTTAATTTCAAGTTTCTGATATTTCTGTACTCTTCCACTTACACTTCTCTCATACAAGATACACAATAACCAACCACTCTTCAGACCATTCTGAATACAACCTAATTGCCAATTCCATCACCTAAGGCTCCTATGGGGATACGCCTTGAAGACACCTTGAAGCACTATGTAGCTGAATTCAACGTTTCACTTTGCCCACCATCTGCATGTTTGACAAATCAAAATCTACATTACATAATTGCACCTGAACATATTCAATACCAGAAAGAGCAGCTCACGAATCATGGCAGCTTCTCTCCAATATAGTGGACTAGGCATTTTGTGTATAGATTAAGCAGAGCGACGAATATTGATTCCTAACTTGCCGTCAACTTGTCTATCTGATGGTTAAGATTCTATTTCTTGGATGGAAATGCAGTGATCAAATGGGAGAACATGACAGAACCACTCTTTGGGTTGTTATCCTGATTTAGATTCCAAAGTTTGGCCGTGTTTGGATAGAGAGAGAGCTCTAGCTACAGACCTGGATTCTTAGTAGATGAATCATGATCACTATTATCACATTCGAAGCAATTCCTATGTTAAGGACCAGGACAGTTAGGATACAGAAGAAAAGGGATTTGTATTGGATTAGAAGGAGTTGGTACAATAGTTTGCTATGCCTCATGCCTAAATCCCAGCATCAGCCTAGAGGTTAGTCGTAATTAGATTACTGTTGTGGAAACAATCGCAGCTTGACCCAAAGTCTTGCCGCTCTCATTATCTTCATAGCAAATACCCACTTGATAGAACAATAGATGAATATCACAATTAAAGACAAGGAAGCTGGTTTCTTTGGTGTCTCCTAAGGGCTTACACCAATACTGATATGACCTTTGAGTAGTTTTAGGTAGTATATGAACTACCAACCAACACTCCAAAGTGTCTCAACCAGCATTGAAATTTTGTATTGGCTAACATTCAACAAATGTTAAGAACTATGAGTTCATCAAGTATGCCATCGACTACAACATTCATCTTCTTTGTCCCCCTTTTCATTCTACTCAGATTCTCCAACCAGGTGATGTTCTCATCTTCAATCCACTCAAAAGGTATTACTAGCATGAGCTTGAGGATTGTGTATATCAGCAAGGTCCATATAGTACGATTAAGAAGTAAGGCAGCTTCCTCATACTTCAAAGAGTAAGACAAAAGACCTTTTTGCCAGATACTAGTAAGTCAACCTGGCATGGCTGCAGGCTGATCCATTTCAACAGAAATCAAATCTTTAGCTACCCTCTCTTGAAGGCAAATATAGTTCTAAAAACTCCCTTAGGCAGTAGAGGCCCTTGGCCTTCATCTATCAGCAGATAGAGCTGTTGGAGTCCCTGAGCTTGATCTGATTGAATTGAGTAAGCAGCAAATAGATCAAACTCTCACCAATAAGGTTTTCAAGTATATCTTGACAAATGTATAAAAGAAGCTAGAAGGATTAATAATGCCAGGATTATGGGAGAAGAAGAGGTTGCAAAGGTATAACAAGTCGCAAACCCAGCTAAAGCTGATAGAAGCCAGCTATTTGGTAGACCTCAACTAAGCTCCCAGCACAGGGCGAAACTATATCATAAGGGTATAGAATTAGATATAAAAAAAGCTGTTACTGTAACAGAGCATATGGAGACCAAAGGTATAGGGAGGAGAAAGAGAAATTATATGTCTAGCCAGAGATGAGAGACATACCAGAACCATAATGAAGAGGCTCTTACATACACTTCTGATGAAGCCGTTTCTGAGAGCAGCAGTGATAGAGTAATTGCTGTGGATCGATCAAATCAGGTGACCTATAAAGTAGGTCTTCTGTTTAGTGGTTTTTCACTTTCAGCAAATTTAATGACTTGACTTCAACAGAGCACCAATCTCCATGCTATCACTTGTCAATTGCGGTCAAGATCCACCTCTACCTATTCCAGGAAGTAGAATAATTACCTAAATTTTTCATATTATTAAAACTTTGACCTCGTGAGTCAATCAAGAATTATTACTCTTAGTATATATTTACTCCTGGATATAGCTATATTAGTTCACTCAACATACATTTGAAGGGGGTTATTGGCATGGAGAGTGGCTATTAAGAAACTAATTTGAAGCAAATATCATAAAATATAGTCTGAGTTATAACAGTTTTTCAAACAGGTTGTCACATATTATTTAGTGTCACATAACTAGTGTGTATCCCAACAGTAGTTTAAATATGTTAGTTCTTATAAGAGGTATTGATTGCCTTGATAGAATTCAACAAGATTTGTGTCAAAGGTGTTAGAGATTTTGAAGAGCTTAAGCAAGGTTAATTTCTGGGTATTGATCCTTTAAGGAGGTATTATTTTCAAGGGTTCAATTTTATTGTAGTGCAGCTTTTTATATTGTCCGGAGGTCCCACAGCTCATCAGCAAAAAAAAGATCTCACCCGGAACCCAAGATGTCCAGGTCTAGAGGGACTTGTTCAGTATTCCAAGATTCGTGCGTTACCCTTTCCTGCTCCAGGACCTTTTGATTCACTTAAGTCTGTTTCATTACTTGGTTATTTTTCCATCCTTACTGTGGGAACTACTATGTCGCAAACCGATTTTCTCCTCGCAGTGCCTATATTAGCTGTTCATATCTCATTCGATCCGGTAGCTAGATAGCAGATCACCATCCTCCTGTAATAGATTTTACGTATTTTTCGTTCTATGCAGACTAAATTCGCCTAATAACATCTATTATCTACAACCATTTCAGGTTGCACTCTGAGCCAATTATGTGGGATCCTCTAATTTGCTGGGCTCCTTATGGTGCCCCCCCCCCCTATCCACGTCAGTTGAACTTGATCTTTTAACAGCCTTCTGCAATCCTATCTACAGTTCTGAATGGCGGCTAAAGGGAATGAATTCTGTTAACAATCATACCGGAAGTCAGCATATAGATACCATGCGATTCTCGGATCTTTACCAGTCTTTTGAGGGACTTAATTGGAGATTTGGCAGTGTGGGAGACTATTAAATGAATCCCGAGTCAGCCATAGATTCTTTTCATTTGTTTTTCAGTTTTAGCCTGTTAGCGGATTGTCTGACCACTGACTTTTTTCGACTTACCCAATCCTGGCCAGACCACTCAGCACATGTATTTTATCTTTTTCTTTGTATATAAAATATGTATATAGAATTATTGAATATATTACATTAAACATGTGAAAATCCATCTGTTGATTTACTAACCAATGTGCCCCTCTGACAGGAACTACATGAGCTTGCCTAATCACTATCTCCATATCGACTGTTAGCACATCTCTCTCCTTGTGCCACTTGGAAACTTGCAATATCGGCTTAAGATCTGAAATCTTCCACCGTTTATCAGATCAAGAAATAGAACCAATACCAGCAGACTGACACCTTCAGCTTCCATCAGCACCTTCCTTATCTTAAAAAGTCTCAAAATAGCGCCATCCCCCTCTGTGTAGATCACTACAACTGTTTTCTGTCCCAAAGTCGATCTATACTGAATCCTTGCTGGGTTCAGGATTGCGAAAGGCCTTTGCTCCAGTACAGCTATCGTGATGAATCATAATCATATTGTGTTCTTGAAAGTTCTGAACTGCAATCTCAAGCTAGGTAAAGCGATATACGGGAATTAATCCTGGCTTTGCAGACTTAGTAGGTAGCTGCTATTGATCCACTACAGTCTGATTAATATATATGTAGCATCTCCTCCATCATGATGGAATGAGGATTTCTGAGCATATGGCAAAGGTCAAGAAGGGTATATGATACTTTGCGCAGCCTCTCAGAACCCATTGAGGTATGCTGGGCTGAAGGAAGCTAACACCATAGTGGTGACGTTTCATATCCTGATCTCATTTACAGCCTTTGCAATTCCCTACATTGTCAGGAGTCTTATTCCCCCAGTGTACTGGCAGACATATTGCCACAAGATCTGCTAGTATGCTGCTTTGCTTTTGTTAGACCTCTGGTAGCCGTCTCTGAATTGTTCTTTATATGCCTGCTTGCAGATATTCATTGAATACATCAAAATGGATGCAAAATGTTGGACGTGAGCCTCAGATCAAGTGAGGTAGCGGATCTTGATGAAGTTGAAGTGGTTCTCGTGCTGGATTAAATACGTCTGCTGTTCTATCCTTTTAGAGCTTTATTTCATCACAACCCTGCGCTCTTGGGTACTGGATATTCTACAGGCTTGAATGATCCACTGAAGTTGAAGCTGTTTTCTCAGCTCTTGATCTTGAAGGCCACCCTGGGCAAGAGTTGTCTGTGAGATGTGGAACTTGATAAATAAGTCTTTTGTCAAGTGAAACATCAGGAGATACTTTTGCAAGTAATGGAGTGTCCCTTGTGTATGACTGTGTGTTAAGGGTAGTCGATTCTAAGGACAAGTGAATATGACTAAGCTTAAATCTTTCTTCGGAAATGGAGATTGTTTAGAAAGGAGCGTAGGTAAAGATTTTCAGTAAAACTGATAATATTGAAGGGACATCTTCTACGTTGCTTGATACTCTATTTAAGACTGGGGGACTGCCCAGGTATTTATACCCAGCGACCTTAATCTTAGGGCTTTACTTTCTCCTAAGATCTTTCTTCTATGGTTAGCAAGTGCGCACCTGCTTGACCCAGAAAACTTTGTCTCATATCTATGGTCTTCGGTCACCTGGCCCACTTCAGTGGAATGACAGTGTCATATCTTCCAATGGGTGTCAGCTGATCTGTAGCGCCTTCTCCATATATAGGCTGATCAAGGCTCATGTCACCATGCATCAGCGATCTCAGTCTTCAGATAGGCTCTTAGGATAGTATCGCTGATAACTCTTTATCCGACCTACCGATTTCTTTCGTTGAACTTGCAATTTCAAGGCAGACTCCTCCTCTAGGTAGTCGGGCAATAATCTCTTGGTTGAGTAACTGTTATTTTCTTCCAGGACTGTTTTCAGATGCAAACCTGATTGGTAGAAAATATCTCATTCCACCAATAACCCAGGTGGAGCTGGGAGTTGAACACGTGACCTCAAGGTGTACCATATGACTTTATACCCTTAGACCGGTACCTTGTACCCATTTTCCTAACAGGAGCTCCCTCCACCGAGCATTCGACTCGAATCGCTATTTTCCTAAGCTTACCCTCTCTTATTATATTAAGCAAAATAAATTTAAAAACTAAAACACTAATAAATATCCCATCTTTTAAACTCGACTTGGTAGGGTAAAAAACTTAACGCAGTTTGCTTGGCCATGCTAGGAAAACATTTTCCTTGTCATTCAATATCTGCTCGCTTTGGCATATCTGGATTCTCCCTATGAAATGCCTCTACCAATTCCTGCACATGTTCCAAATAATCCGTTTGCTCCCTGGCGTTTTCATCCTCTGAACAACCTGTTCACTCCACAAAGTAGTGTAACTACTGTAATTTCTTGTTACGTCATCCCATTCACCCAGTATCAGAGATAATTTTTCTATTTACGATTCTTTCGATCTTCCATTCAAGATCTGAATTGATTTCCTCTTGCTCGGGGGGAGGTTGTTCCCTAGCTAGTTGGTTGTATGTCTGATAGGGTTCCAACTAGGATACAAGAAATATTGGATCGATTTTCCATCTAGGAAATATTTCTAGTTTGTAGGCGCGTTCTCACCTTTTTTGCAATACCTTAAACGGGCCGCAGAGTTTTGGACTAAGGTTCTTCGAAGGTTGTTTAGTAGTGATGTTTTTCGCATTTAGTATAACCTGGTCCCTTATTTTGATGTCAGGTTGCTGCTTTACCTTATGGTCATCATATTTTCTCATAATTTCCTGTATTTGTTCTAATGTTTTTGTAGCCTTTAAATGTATTGTTTGTATTCAGTGCGAGTATAACTGGGTGCCTGGGTTTTGGGCTTCGTGTTCCTTCATCCATTCTGGTGTGGATGGAACCCATAGCCGGCGTAAAATACAGACATGCCATTAGTGTTTGTTACAAAGTTATTGTAAGCGTGCTCGGCTAATGGTAATACAAGGTACCAATCTGTTAGATCATAATTGACAAAGTTCCTGAGGTATCCTTCCTGCAATTGCTTGGTCCTCTCTGTTTGTCCATCAGTTTGTGGGTGGTACGCGGTTGACATTTTTCGTTTTATCCCCTAGCTTTTGTATAGGGATTCTCAGATTTCTCCGGAGAACTTTGCATCCATGTCCGAGATGATTTCGGCTGGAAGTCCATGTAGCTTCCAGACTTCCCTCAAGAATACGTTAGCAACATACTTAGCAGTTGCATTATTTTCCACACGTATGAAGAGAGTTATCTTTGTATATCGATACGCGACTACCATAATTGGGGTTCTTCCTTATGATTCTGGTAGTTGTTTGATGAAGTCAGTCGATATAGTTGACCAAGCAGCGAACGGAATTTCTAGCGGCTGCAGCAGACCAAACCGTGCATGTCGTGGGGATTTATTATGTTGACAATCATCACATGACCGTATATAGTCATTTTCCACACTGCCAGCCCTTTCCAGTAAAGGTCCCTGGTAACAATTTCCAGAGTCTTTTCCAGTCCAGGGTGTGTTGCTACCTTAGAGTCCTGGCAACCTTAGGATATATTTGTCTGCAGCTGTTCGTTTTCTGCAATGTATAAGCGATCCTGATAGTAGATCAGTCCTTCAGTTACTGCCCAGTGACTTGGTAGTTGTTTCCCCTCATTGGTTAATGTTTCCAATTTCTGCTTGTATTCCTGCCAGTCTTAATCGTTCTGGCCGGCCTCTTCAATGGTTCTTAATACTGTTTGGTTATATTTCCTAATATGGACCTTGCACATTATTGCATTAGATATTAGGAGTATCCTTTGTCTTGTCTTGCTTGATGGTCTATTTAATCAAGACACTCATTTGCAGCATGGTCTGCTTGGAAGTGTGCGACCACTACCTGGGTCTTTGTTGCAGTTGATTGTCTTGATGATACATCTGTACTTCCAAATCCACCATTGCCTCTTGCAGTTTCTGCAAGGCTTTCAACTTCCATCGACTCAACTGTGTGCCTCTTCTCAATGATTATTTGCGCTATTCAGTCCCCTTTGCCAATCTGGTAATCTTGATTTCCATGGTTCATTATGATAACCTTGACTTCCGCACTGTAATTAGCCTTGATTACTCCGCCGCCAATGCTGATTGCGTATTTTGCTGCCATTCCACATTGCGGTTCTAAGCAACCACCTGTTCCGGCTGGTAATTCAACGGAATTCCTCTCTCTACCACCAGTGGTCCCTTGGCTGGGATTATGAAATCCTCTAGTGCATACAGGTCTTGGCTGGCTGCTAGTCAGGAACCTTTCGTAGGCATTTGTGCCTTTGGGGATAGCAATTTTATCCGCAAGGAGCCAGTGGTTTTTGTAGCAATTAATTTTTCTTCCCTGTCTGGTTCGTTTAAATGTACCAGTTTGATTTGGAAGTGTGAAGGCTTAAGTATTGACTGTTCGCTATCTGCAGCTCCCTCCTCTGGACGGTACTCCAGGTGTCGGCTTAATACATCAGGCTTTACACCTGGTTTTCAAGGTTGATAGACAATTTTGAAATTGTAGTTCGCCAGATGTTGAGCCCATCGGATCTGTTGCGGATTCCATTCCTTGGTAGTCATGAAACTTTGTAGATTCTGATAATTAGTGTAAACCGTTAGTGGTTTTTCTGTTCCTACTAGGTACTGTTTCCATGCTTTGAATACTTCGAGAATCGCTAATAGTTCCTGATCATCAATCTCATAATTTCGCTCCGCTGGGCTTAGCTTTCCTGAGTGGAAGGCCACCAGATGTCACTCTTTGTCCTTAAACTGTGAGAAGACGCATCCTAGAGCAAAATCATTAGCATCGGTTTCCACTATAGTTTATCTCTTAGGGTAGAAATAACAGAGAATTGAGGTGGAGATGAATCTTTGTTTAAGTTCTTCAAATGCCCATCTTGTTCCGGCCCCCAGCTAAATTTTCTGGCGTCGCCCATCTACGTTTCGGTAATCGGGTTGCAGATTTTGGAAAAATCCTTTTATGAAATATCGGAAAATTGGCAAAGCCAACGAATATTTGCACCTCGTACACAGACCTTGGTGCCTTTCAATTCTTAATGCTTTCTACGTTTCTTTCACTCAGGATGACTTCCTCGATTGCCACAACATAACCCGAAACTCCACCGTGTTAACATGGAAGACTTACTTGGTGGTTGATAATGGTAGATCATATTTTTCCAACCTAGAAAGAACGTTTTTGACAAATTCAATATGTTCTTTGTTTGATTTAGAATAAATGAGAACGTCGTCGAGGAATACCACCAACCCATGATCTAAGATTCGCGGAGAATCTTATTCATAATGGACTGTAATGTTTGCAGACCATTTATCAGACAGAACGGCATAACCTTGTATTGGAAGTGGCTGAACCAGGTGCGGAATCCCATTTTCGACTCATCACCATCTTTAATTCTTAGGAAGTGATAACAATCTTTCAGGTCAAGCTTAGTGAATATTTGGGCCTCAGCAACCTGGTCGCATAATTCTCTCATGAGCAGCAAAGGCTATTTGTTTGCCACCAGAGTTTATTTAACTGTTGGTAATCTACACACAGCAACCTTGAATCGTCAGGATTATGTACAAATAAAATTGGTGTCCCTGCAGTAGAATTGCTTTCCACGATTATCTCCTGATCCTGCATTTTCTTCAGGTATGTACTTAGCAAATCTAGCTGGTGAGCAGACATTGGATATATTGGGCCCCATGGAAGTACTGCACTAGGTATTAGGTCAATTGCATGGTCAAAGGTCCTTCCTCATGCTAGTGTTTCTGCTATTTCCAGTGCAAACAGCCTTTTGAATTCATGGTATTCCTGAGGTATATGTATGCACTCAGTCCCATTTGGTAGTGTAGAGGATGCTCCCTCGATTTTTCCAATATACAGGGTCTTTGGGTTATTGGCTACGGTTTCGTCCAATTCAAATGTCAGGTCTATGCCTTTATCATTAATATGACCCTGACATTTTTCATCTTTGAATATCCATTTTTGCGTATCCTAAATGTGCCTTATGGGATGTTCGGTATTTCACGAGCCAAAAGAGAAGAGGAGGTCATATTTGCTAGCGTTGACAATTTAGCATGAAATATGAGATCGGTAGACATTGCTCCCGATTTCCAACTGGATAGGATGTGTATAGTGTTTTCCTCCATTGGATGATATGGTTTCTTCGAAGGTATAAATGTCCAAGCTATGTGTTCGTGTGTGGAATAGTATGCGATGTTTGTTAACCAGTTCTTAGTTGATTACGAATATGTTAGATCCAGAGTCTAATAGCATGCGAATCTGGATCTGTTCTCCATTGGCTTCAATCGTCGCCCTACCTTTAGGGTATGAATAATAGTGTGGGGCAGCTGTTTCCGATGTGTTTCTTTTGTTCTGGCCACTAGGGGCCTGTGCGTGTCTCTTGTATGACATGTTTGTTGGTAAAGTAACTAGGGCCTTTGTTACCATAACCTCACAGTTTCGGCTATTGAAGCCTCTTCAGACAAACAAAAATCTTTCCCTTTGGTGTACTGGGCTGCCCACTACCAGAAGTCTTTACCACTTACCAAAGGGTTTCCATACATTTGGCATTTGCCCTGACAACAGGAGCCGAACTCGTATCGTTAGGTTGTACTCAGGGGATTCATCGCGCATTGTCTTGATTACCACATGAGTCCATCGTGCCTATCCTGTTCACAAAGCCAGAGTCCAGGTTTGGGACAGATTTACCCCTCTCCATTTAGTGTGTGAACTAGGTAGCAGTAGTTTCTCATTCTCTTCCAACTTGATTTTTCTTGATGTCAGGAATCCTGTTCCTTTAGTTCAATTATCCCGTTGTCCAGCCGACCTGTTATATATTCTAGTTCCAGGAAGGTTTCTCATGATCCAGGCTACCCTCCTTCCTCCTTGTCATTCTTAAGAGGTCCCTTGTCAACACTGGTCAGTCCTCTCAACCTTGGATCTCTGTCCAGGATTTAGGGCTTTATAAGAACGCGGTTCCAATTGACTGTCTTGCATACTGAGGTCTGATCTACCCTAAATATTGCACTCCGCTTTCTTCTTTTTGACTTTCAGGTTCCATGAGTTATTCCCATACTACCACATGCAGCTGTCCAGGTTCATGGATTCTTGCTTGCCTGTCATTCTTAGGTCTGCATGACTCCTGTAGGTCTAAATTACTTTTCGTGAATCTCTCTCGGCTTTGAGTTTCCCAAAGGGACGTGCCGAATACCTTGTAGTAGGACCTTGCAGAGGTGGAGCCCCTTGGTTGATTTCAGGTTCAGAAAGGGGTCTGTAACCGAGTACTCAGTCGCCGTCACTCTCAGTGCCTGAAACCCATTTTTAGGTTTCATCCATGTTATCTTGTTCCCAAATAATGGGCTGGTTGACCTGATTTACCCTGGTGGTGGGTGTCGTTTACACCTTAGTGGCCGTTGTTGTCAGGGCTCCTCGATATTGGGGTTTGAAGTTTCCCTGTATCTCACCTGTAACTGAGACCTGAGCCGGTTTTCTACAGAACTTCCAAGTATGGTTGGCCAAAGTGCACCGGGTGCAAGGATTAGGTTTCTTTGGATAGTAATTTTTTCTTTAGGGATTCCTTTATGAGCTTCTACCCAGTTTGTGTGCTCAACCTTTCCTTCTGCGGGGGCTTATTTCCTTTTTTCCACTTGTTTTTTCAATTTGTACTTAGCCTTTTCAGCTGCCGTATAAGTTTTTCGTTTTTTATTTCCTGCAGTGGTCTTGCTTCATTTGGATTGCTCTGCCTGTTTTCTTTTCTGGGATTTTCTTTTTCCTTGGTCATTTTTTCTGAATAGTCCTGGTTGTCCCTGGAACAATTGTTCAGGCTTGGTAACCCTGCGAACTGCCTTGATCCATTCGCTATCCAAGTTATTCTTTTCATGTGATAGCGTACACATGGCTTCAATAGGAATTTGTCACTGTATTATGGTTCTCCAAGCGATACATTATACTTCTGACACGATGTTGTGGTTTTCCATTGTAAGGAGATAATTCTCTATGTTTCCAGTGTACCTAACCTGCTCTATCTCAGTTAGAGCTTTGTGCGCCTTATGCATTACTGAGAATCGTTCTGTAACTTTGGCCCGTATAGTTATCCAGAACTTATAAACCTCATGTTTTAGGAATCTGAGGTGCCCCGTCATTTTCTTGCTATAGGTTATTGCAAAACGGGCCATCTCGGTCCCTTCTATTCATCCTAACGCTTACTTGATGCGTTCTTCTCTATCTTCCCCTTGCCATGGGTTTTTTTCAAAGTAGTCCTCGCAATTTAGTAACTATACTCACACATTCTGAGTAGGCTTATTCTCAAATTTGAAAGAGGGATCAAAGAGCCGTCTGTTGGTACGTGCTAATGCTAGCCCTAGTGGGTCCACCCATGCATCTGCCTCGGACTGGAACTTTCGTCCTGGTATGGGAATGCATGAGGGCTCAGCACCTTTTTCTGCTGGGCCACCAGCCTCTTCCGAGCCATAATCATCGTCACCCAGATTAGCTGTATTCGCTCGTGGAGGCGGTGATGGTTCCTCTCCGCCATTTCCATTTTCATCTCCACTATCCACTCCCTTCCCTTTGTCTCTGCGGGGAATGAACTGGAACTCTTCTCCACCATCAGCCGTTTTCTGATTTTCCCACCCCAGATTTTCGAATGGCTGTGGTACCACGGTTTCCCACACACTAGGGTAGTTTCTGGCAACTTGTAGTTACTTTACCGCCTCGTTTATTCGTGGCCATCATATGACTCATTTGGTCAGACACAGCATTTTGCCACTTTTTTATTGACTTCTCTGTGAATGAGTTCTTATTCTAATCGTGGGTGAAGTTCCCTTAACTCCAGTCTGGTCCGCACATATTCTTCCTGTGCCGGAACCTGCCATTGCAGAAATTGGTCTCTTTGGCCGTCTAGGGCTTGTTCCAAATAGCGATCTTTGTCACGAGATTCTTGCCCTGTTACACCGATATCAGAAATAAGTTCAATAATTACAGCTTCATGGTGCGTAACCGGTTGTTCTTGATCTTGTAACTTCACCTCCAGCTTCTTAGTAGTTGCTGTTTACAAAGTGATTGTCTCTACCGCGAGCATTTCTAACCCATTATGGACAACTTTAAACTATTCTCCCATGATTTGTTCTCCCAATGCGATACGGTATGCATGGTGCAGAAGTTGCTCTTCCTGAACCTGCGGTTGACTGGACTGTTCATTGTAGGCCAGATGAGTATTCACAACCAATTCACACAAGGTCCGGTCGAACTTGCCCTTTGCTAATGCCAAGTGTTCTGTAAATTTTTCCTATACCGGGTTTCTATCGTCAGGCGGTCTAGGGGTACTTGTCCGGTTGCCGGAAGCCGACTTTCTCACTCCACTAGGCAGTGAGAGGTGGTGGAGAGGAAATTGTGATCTGGAATGTGCTGGTGCATGATGACTTACCACAAGGGATACTTTATCGATATCAGATATGGCATTGTCCCTGTCCACCGTTAATTGCTGTGAGGACATTGTTTGAAAGGAGTTGGAATGCTTTCCCAATCCTCCGGCAGAAGGTGCGCAAGAGGAGTGGATTATGCTGAAGGAACAAGAGGTTCCTTCTTCTTCGCTGTCATAGTCAAGGAGTGGTTTTCACCATAACATGGGACTGTAAATGTGTTCGTAGATTGCCTGGAAATGTGATTCCATTTGGACGAGTAGGGGATCAGTGAACCAGGAGGGTTCTAGAGGTTGATAGATTTGAATCTCCACGAGGGAGTCTTGAAGTATTTGTTCGAATGAGGCGATGTGATTTCAGAGATGAGGTTCGAACTGACGCTTGCCCAGCTGAGCGGAATCAGCTATGTGCTTGTGTGATTCCTGAGGTACTACTTGGAGATGACCAAAAGTCATATAGGGAGCCTTGGTAACAAGGAGAAATAACAAGATACTGGTAAGGGTACTCGATTCTATGGACAAGCGAATCAGACTAGGGTTAAATCTTTCTTCGGAAAGTGAGATTGCTTAGAAAGGCTCGTATGTAAAGATTTTGAGTAAAACTTATAATATTTATAAGATCTCTTCTCCTTTGCTTGATGCTCTAGCTAATACCTGTGGAATGCCGATTTATTTTTACCCTGCGACCTTAATCCTACAGTATTACAACTTCTAAGATCTCTCTATGATGGTTAACGAGTATGTACCCCATTTGACACTGAAAACTTAGTCTCACATCTATAGTCTTTACTCACTAGGCCCCCTTCAGTGGAATGATAGCGTCCTATCTTCCACTGGGCGTCTGCTGATCTGTAGACCCTTATCCATATATGAGGTGATTAATGATCATGTCACCATGTATCGCAGACCTCAGTTGTCCGATAGGCTCAAAGGATTATATAGCTCAGGACTATATATCCAAACGCCTGATTTCCTCAGTTGGACCTGCAATTTCAAGGCAGAGTCCTCCTCTAGGAAGTACGGCAATAATCCCTCAGTTGGGTCATTTATATCGTCTTTCAGTAGTATTTGCAGATGCAAACCTGATTGGTAGAAAATATCTCTTTCCACCAATTACCCTGCTAGAGTAGGGAGTTGAACACGTGACCTCAAGATGGACTACATGACTTTATACCCTTATACCGGTACCTTGTACGTATGTGCCTAACTCGGTGATACTGGACTATTTGACTAAAATCAATTAATGCACTAACAGATTCATGGGGTGTTTGATTAGTAGTTGCAGAGAACCAACAGGATTCTATAGTATGAAGGTAAAGACTAGAGGAATACATCTGCCGCAGATCTGTATCACTTTTTCCTAACCTTGTTTCACTTTACAGTAGACCCTTTTTGGTACAATAAACCCACGAGACCAGGGGAGTACTTTCTAGTAGTTATGGAATGCCTGCTGCCGTTTATGCTAGTTCAAGAACTCTTCTACCCTTTCTATCATATGAAAAAATAGACCAAGGTAGATGATATATAAGAGGTTTGGCTTATGTAGGTCCGCAGAGTCTACATGATGGAGTCTGAAGAACACGTTTGTACCTACTTTTTACACCAATCAGCAGCAATTATTCTGTGTGAGTGTAACTTCCCATCTGCAGGTTCCCTAATACTGTTTATATTAGGTGTGGGGGCGAATTTGATATGTGTGAGGATGAAGGGTCCACACTGCACCCAGGGCTTGGAACCTCACTCTTTTGGCATGAGCTGTTAATTAATCCATGCAACCTCGGGTGCTCAGATTGATCTGCAATATTAACTGTCATAATGGGAAATCAATTGTGCATTTTGCAGTCTGAACAGGCTATTATTATTACTTCTTGGTCAACCTGCTTTAATGGCACAAAGATGAGGTCAAAGACAGCCTTCAAGAGATCAACGGTTGTCTTCCAGTGGGCTTTATTAATGGGTGATGATTTAGCGGGAAACGTTGGCAGCACCTATAGCAATATAAGAAGCAGGATTAACATCGTGGCTGGGTAGTGTCTAGTCCCCAAGAGGATATTGCCTATCGTCCAATATACTGACTAGGATTACTTATTACTTTAATAATTAGTCCAGAGAGTCTAGTCTGAAAATACAAGAATTGGAACTAAGGTTGATCCAGATAGCATAGATTCCTGCAAGGGAACGGAATAGATTGTAAGCACAGAATTCTAACTAATTAGACCTTTCGCGAACTGATATCGTACCTGGGTTTGCTACAACTAGTCTTCTGTATGCATCACAGAATACATGTGATCTCTGGTTTTATCGTGATCCTGAATATGTGCATATACCATATCAAGTCTAAATGTAACCTGGCAGCTTATGTAGCAGACACAGTCTATGATGTTCTAGTAATAGAAAGTAGTTGTATATTTGCTATCCTACATAGTCGCTACGGTCGAAGACAGGTTGTCATCCAATGGGTCTAGTAGTTCCCCCTGTTTTCGTAATGAAAACGCAGATCGAAATAACCTGCATTCTTTACACCCTAGCCTTTTGCAAGGTAATCATTGATCTCAAACTTGGTTACCTTGTTAAGAACAAACCAGGGAGCTTAAATGAAGTCGTTTTCGGAGAAATCAAGGTACAATGGGTCATCTGTTTTGACCTAACTGAGCTCTGAATATCCTATAATATTACCATTTATACTGCCAATGCCTGGGATAGTTTGCTGACTGATAGAGTCCGGTGGGACCTTGGCTGGAAATTGTGCTCTGTATCCAAATCATACTCTATCTCAGCCTTGCTCAAATTACAAACTAGGATTATCTACCCTAGTATCCACTTAACAGTCCAACTATGTCCGAAGCCCATAGGTCAGCCTGTGCCAATAATGGCCAGTTGGTTTCCAGTCACACACTCATTTTGTAGAAAACTGGTGCGCGCGAGATTGGTTTGTTGCACAACTGTGCGAAAAGGTACCATGTTGTCAAGATTCATCGTGCGACCTGTAGAGGCTTGTCACGATTAGTGACTAAGCAAGGCAGGATTTCACATGACTCATAGTTATGAGTTATAAGGTTGTTATATTTCGCACTATGACTCATTAGGAGTTATGGGGTTTCACATGATACACAATAGTGCAAATCATTGTTATATTATGATTGGTTGATTGTGCGCACGACTTACACTTGTGAGTCATATGATGTAATCAGTTTCACACATAACTCACATTACGAGTCATGGGTTTCGCGTATGTGACTACTTTGGGGCACATAACTGGTTTTACAAGTTATGATTGGATTTGGAACGTTGTGCAGTTGACTCATAGGGGTCAGCTGATGGATTTCATACTATGACTCAATATGTGTCATCGAGGTTTTGAGACTCACAGGTATGAGTCACCAGGGTTAGGGTTGAGGAAGAGTGCCTATATAAGGACTCTAGGCGGCCTGTATCTAGGACTCTTCACGCAACCATCTAAGTTCTTTCCTATACTATTACTTTACCTCTTTACCTCTCCACTCCTCTATTGGTGTTGTGCGATAGGAACCATAGGGTTCGGCTATCCATACAACGTAGGAATAAGCCTAAGAGAAATAGTGGAAACCCACCTCGTACTACTCGTTGCAATAGTACTCCTACCCTGGTGGCTGAGATTAGCGCCACGCCCCATACCGGACTATAACAACGGCCCGGTCATATTCATCCAACACAAAGAGAAGTAGTTACCTGAGGCAAGTCAGCTTACCGCATAGGATCGTAACAAGGCTAGTTGATTCTAAGGGCAAGCGCATCTGACTAGGCTTATAATCTTTCCTTGTAAATGGAGATTGTCTAGGAAGGCTCGTAGGTAAAGATTTTGAACAAAACCTATCATCTTGATATGATCTCTTCTCTGTTGCTTGATGATGGCTAAAGCTCGGAAGGTACTTTGATATTGAAATCCTGCATCTGTGTCTTCGTGGACTACAACTCGTTTACATATATGTAATTATTTACTTACTAAGTTTGATCTTTTGATCTGAGAGCGAACAGGCTTTTACTGACAAACTTACTCTTTCCCGGCACAGCTTTTAGCATGATCAGAGATCTGACTTTTCTTCAGGTGTGAACCCTACCTAGTATGAGTTGTGATCAGTCTTCCTGCTGTTTAAGCTATAGCGGTCCTATTTGGAATGCACCAATAGCTTCTTGGACCACCAAGAGGCCAGGTTGGTTGTTGGCCGAGTCTGCTTCCTGCAATCTTATCTGCCACCTCAGCTGGCTTTTAGGATGACTAGTATTCACGATCGGTCCAATACCTTGTTGTCTTTACTGCCTCTACTTATTACCTAGATTTTGAAAGGTTCCTTGACCTGGTAGGCATCATATGGGGCATCAGTATACTCTCAATATGGGTCAGAGTACCCTATTTCAATTGCCCTTTCATAACCATTTGGGACTACCCTGGCTCTCTTAACTTCAACTGGGTTTAACTCAGGGAGTTGTAGACAGAATCGCTTCGTTCCACAACTCAGACGTAGCCAGGGCGGCCCTCCTCTATACCCTGTGGACAGCATCCAGTTGGCCAGACCACGAGGACTTATACTGGGTTTCAGGCTGTGCTCCAATTACTCCCTTTTAAGTGTAAACGAGCAACTGTACTAGGTGCCTGTGTCGTCTCCAATGGCGAAGTGGTGGCAGGAGGGGTTTGATTGTCTTTGGAGGTTTGGGCTAATGCTTTTTCCCATTCTGTGTGGCATGTAGTTCGCGTAAGAGTCATTTGTGGTTAATATGAGCTCCCTCCTCCGAGCTATCGTCCCAAATCGCTCTTTCTAAGTTATCCTCTTTTAACCAAAACATAAAATAAAAAAAAAAAAGTGCAAAACAAAAATCATATACTCTTTAGAACTGGACTTGGTAGGGTAAAAAACCTAATGCGTTTGCTTGGCCATGCTAGGAAAACCTTTTCCTTCTCATTCCACATCTGTCCTCTTTTGCATACCCAGATTGTCCCTATGAAATGCCTCAACCAATTCCTCTGCATGTTCTAAATAATCAGCTGGTTCGGAGGTATTTTTGTCCTCCGAACATCCGGTCAACCTAACAAAGTAGCATACCTGCCTTATTTGGCTGTTATGACCTACAATGCACTGTGTACAAGAGATTATTTCACAGTTCACGTTTTTTTCAATCTCCTATTCAAGATCTGAATTGATTTCCTCTAGCTCCTTCGGAGGTTGTTCCCTTACTGGTTGATTTAACGTCCGATAGGGTTCCCAATTGGATGGGTGAAATATTGGATGGATCTGATATCGGGACGATATTTCACGTTTGTAGGCTGGTTCTGCGAATTTTTCTACTACCTTAAACGGGCCAAACTGCTTTGGACTAAGCTTCTTTGAAGCTCGCTTTTGTGTGTATATTTTTCACATTTAAGCTAACTAGGTCCCGGACCGTGATGTCCAGTTGCTTCTTACTCTTATAGTTGTAATATTTGCTTATATCTTGCACTTTATTTTCTCAAGCTTCTCTGGCTGTTGGTGTATTGTTTGAATCAAGAGTATATATAGCTGAGTGCCTGGAATTTGGACTACGTGTTCCTGCATCCATTTAGTAAGCGGATAGAATCCGTAATTTGCCTAGAATGGTGACATGTCATCACCATTCGTTACTGAATTGTATTAGGCAAGCTCGGCTAGTGCTAACAGATGGTACTAGTCCGTTTTATCACCATTGTCAAAGTTTCTTAGGTATCTTTCTAGCACCACATTGTCGATTCTGTTACTCCTTCTGTCTGCGGGTGCTATGCAGTTGCCATCATTAGTTTTATCCCCTAGCATTTATATAGGGATTCCCAGAATTCTCCTATGAATTTTGGATCCATGTCGGAGAGGATTTCGTCTTGGAGTCCATAGAGCTTGTATACTTCTCTCCAGAATACATTTGCGACATCCTTAACAGTTGCATTATTTTTCAGATATATGAAGTGCGCCATATTGGTGAATCAATCTATAACTACCATAATTTGTGTTCTGCCAGGTGATTCTGGTAGTTGAGTGATGAAGTTACTAGATATGGAAGAGCAAGTGGCGAGCGAAACTCCCAAGGTATGCAGTTTTCTGAACCACGCATGTTGTGGTCATTTCTTTAATTGACACTCATCACATGACAGCACATAGTTGTTTATTCAGGCTGTCCGTCCTTTCCAGCAGAAGTCTCAGATAACTATATCTAGGGTCTTTTCTTGTTCTAAGTGTCCAGTTACCTTAGAGGTATGGGAGCCTTTAGCTAAGATCGTCGGCAGCTCCTCATTTTGTGGAATCTATAGTCGATTCTTGTAAATAGATTAACCTCTCCATCACGGTGCACTGATTTTGCTATAATTTGCATTCGTTTTTTAAAGCTTCCAATTCCGGCTTGCTTTCCTGATAGTCTTGATCGTCCTAGCCAGCCGCTTCAATGGTTCTTAATAATGCCTAGTCACATAATCTGATATCGACCTTGGACATTATTGCATTAGAAATGAGGACTATCTCTATGTCTGGTCTCGCCTCATAGTCTATTTCATCTTGAAAGTCAATCTCAGCTCGGTCTGCTTGGAAGTAGGCAACAAGCACCAGGGTCTGTGTCGCAATGGATCATCTTGGTCTCACATCTGTACTTCCAAAACCCACCTTTGCCCCTTGCCTTATCTTCAAGTCCGTCAACTTCTATTGCCTCAGGTATGTGTCTGTTCTCTATGATTATTTGTGCTATTGGGTCCGCATTGCAGACCAGGAAATCTGGTTTTCTATAGTGCACTATGATAACCTTGCCATCTCCATTTTAATAAGTGTCAATTACTCCATCAACACTGCTGAACCTGTATTCGGCTGCCATTCCAATTTGCGCTGCTAAGAGTGCGTATATTCCACAGTGCAGTCTTACAGCAATTCCTGTTTCTACCAGCTGTTATCCTTTGGCTGGAATTATGAAATCCTCTAGTGCATAAAGGTCATGTCCGGCTGCTAGTCTGAATCCTTTCATAGGCATTCTTGGTTCTGGGGATAGCAATTTTATCTGCCAGGAACCTGTAGTCTCTATGCCAATTAATCTAATCTCGCTTTCTGGTTGGTTTAACTGCACCAGGGTGATTTGGGAGTAAGAAGGTTTGGGTATTGACTTTTTGGTATGCCCAGCTACCTACGCCAGACAGTACTCCAGCCGTTAGATAAGAGCATATGATTTTCTGCCCCCTGTTCGAGGCTAATAGATGATTTTGTAATTGTACTTGGCCAATTGTTTAGCTCACCGGATCTGAAGTGGGTTCCATATTTTAGTCGTAAGCACATTCAGTAGGTTATGGTAGTCTGTATAGACAATCACTGATTTTTCTGTACCTACCAGGTACTGCTTCCATTACTTGAATGCCTTCAGAATCGCTAGGAGCTCCTTGGCATAGATCTAATAGTTTGGTTCAGCCGTAATCAGCTTTCTTAAGTGTAATGACACCGGATGCAGTTATTTGTCCTTAAATTGCGACTAGACACATCCTAGCATAAAGTTGCAAGCTTCGCTTTTGACAGAGGTTTCTCCGTCTGGCTAAAAATGACCAAGTATTAGGCCTGAGATATATCTATATTTAATTTCCACTAAGGCCCTATCTTGTTTTGATCTCTAGCTGAAGTTTCTAGAGTCTCCTTTCCATGATTCAGTAATATCTTTGCAGATTTTAGAGAAATCTTTAATGAAATATCAGTAAAAATTTGCAAATCCAACGAACATTTGGACCCACTTTACCGATCATAGTGCCTTCTAATTTTTTAAGCTTTCAATATTTCTCTCACTCTTCGTAACTCCGTCCTTTGCCACAATAAACCCCAAAAGCTCCACCTTATCCATCTGGAAGACCCACATCATAGTTGATACTACTAGATTATATACTTCTAATCAAGAAAGAACTCAGTTATCAATTTTAATATGTTCCTTCTTCCTTTTGGACTAAGTCAGGATGTCCTTGAGGTATACTACTACCCAATATTCTAAGAAATCACAAAGACATGTATTCAATATGACCGGATATAGTGGCAATGCGTTCAATAGGCCGAATACTATTACTTTGTATTTAAAGTGGCCGTATCTGGTGCGGAATGCTGTTTCCCCCTGATCTCCTTCCTTCATTCTCAAGAGGAGATAACCATCTTTCAGGTTGAGTTTAGAGAATATTTGTGCCCCAGTAACCCAGTCGCAGATTTCGCTCATGAGCTCCAAAGGGTATTTGTTCGCAACCATGATTTAATTTAACTGTCAGTAATCTACAGAGTGCCTCCTTAAACTGTCAGGTTCAGGATAAATGAAATTGGTGGCCCTACAGGATATTTCCTCTCCAAAACTTTCCCATGATCTGGTATTTTCTTCAAGCAGTTGCTTAGCAAATCTTGCTGGTGGGCCGACATAGACTATTTTGGACCCCAGGGTTGTAATACGCTGAGTACTAAATCGCTTGCATGGTATATGGTTCTTCGGTGCGCTAGGTTCTCAGCAGTCTCTGGTGCTAAACCCATTTTGAAGTCCTGGTATTCCAAAGGGATTTCCTTGAGCTCGGTTACTACTGGTAGCTTAGTGGATGCACCCTAAATTCTGCTTTTATACAAGGCTTCTGGGTTATAGGCCATGATTTCGTCCAATTAAAATATTAGATCTATGCCTTCATCATTAACATGACTCTAATGTTTTTCATTTTTAAATACAAGTTTTTGAACATCCTCAATGTGTCTAATGGGTTGTTCTGTATGCAACCATTTAAATGAGATTATAAGGTCATATTTGCCGACATTTGCAAATTCGCGTGTAATATGAGATCGGTGAGAATTGCAACTGATTTCTAACTGGATGGGATGTGTATAATGCTTTCCACGATTTGGTTCTAGGGTTCCTTCAAAGGTATAAATATCCAAGGTGTGTGTGGGTGTGTGGTATGGCAATTAAGGTTGGTTGATCAGTTCTTGGTAAATTGAGGATATAGTAGATCCAGAGTCTAATAGCACGCAAGTCTGGATCACTTCCCCATTCGCGTCTATGGTAGCCCCGCCTTCTGGGCAGGAGTAATATTGCCGAGTCTGTGCTTCCTGTGTGCTTCTTTTATTATTGCCACTTGGGGCCTGTAGAGGTCTCTTGTGTGACATGTTCGTTGTTGTAGTAACTAGGGTGTGTGTTAATACCCCCATACGATTTTGGCTATTGAAGCCTCCTCAGACAAACTAAAATCTTGTCTTTAGTGTACTGGGCAGCACACTACCAGCGGTCTTTACCACTTGCCGAAGGGTTCCCATCCAACTGTTATTCGCCTTGGCACCTGCCTTTGCCTTACTGCAGACTAACTCGTCACATTAGGTTGTGCTCAGTGGATTCTTCATATATCGCCTCTGTTTCCACATCAGTCTATGGTACCTAATTAACGTAGTTGGTGGTGCTATGGATCAACACCTAGCTATGGATCACCTATTTTAATATTGAATCAGCAACAAAAATTATGATACTACCATCCTTAAAGCCTACATAAACCTATAATTTTACAAGATATATCTTTGTCTTATAGCAGAAAATACTCTGTATTTTTCTTTATTAAAACTTGTTTAGTGCTGGTATAAAGTCAAATAATTATGAATTTGAAACATGAAGCTTTAAAGTTGAATATATCGGTCATTGCTTGTAATACAGTTAATTTAAGAACAAGAAAAGGGACTTAAGCAGGTAGGGAATTACCACTAGCAATAAGTTAGCTTGATATTTTACTACACAAAGTCAGCTATTGAATTTTAAATGGTGAAATTTTGACTTACTTCATCCTCCTCCAAATAGTGATCACTATCTCCACTCCAAGCATCATCTGAACTCACCAACTCCTCCTCCCCACTCTCTATAACGTCAACCACTACCCGTTTGGGTCTTGATTTTGGCTTTCGCTATACTGCTACTTTTGCTCGCTTGCTAGCTCGTCTTTTAAGAGCAGCTGTAAGCTTCTTAGCATCAATTGCTTCACGCTTATGGTAAAGATGAGCCAGTTGATTGGATCCAAGGATCAGTCCGCCCTTAAGCTGACGGCGGTCAGGCCTCGCATTCTTAGTCGTAGCCTACTCTTGAAGTAAGAGCTCCTTGTTGATGCTGAGTTGTGCCTCTGTCTCACAATGGGGAGACAGCAATTCCTCAAAATATTGCTTAACTTGGAGAGTAACACCAGATTCTTCAACTTCCTTAACCTTTTGTACTAACTCATCTACTCTTGATAAGTGACCACTCCTTTGGTCTAGCATATGAAGTCCAGGCCTACGGCTTGCAAGACTTGGCTTCTGTTCCATCTTGTTTTGTAGAGAAGGATCGGTCAAGATAAGATTCCGATTAAACGGTATGAGCCCTGTAGCACGCCAGGAAGATAGAATATTAGTCTTGGTAAAGGCTTTCAGGCGAGCTTTCTGCAGCATAGGATAGAAGTCGCCTTTATGCAACTTCGAATAGGGACAACGAGCTCGCATCTTGGCCTCCACCTCTTGCTGATAATAAGTACTCAGAGGAGAAAACAAGCTTACATCTAAAGGTTGAAGGATATGGGTAGAGTGAGGAGGTAGACAGAGAAGGGGAATATTGTTGTGAAGAGCAAACTCAAGAACTGGAAGTTCTCACAATGGGAATTGTGCCGATCAAGGATCAAGATTCGATGATGTTGAATTCCCTTCACTGGCCTTGTCTTAGGTTCAAAGATTTGAACCAACCACTCATAGGTGATTTGATAGTTGGTATAACCAGTTGGTGAGTGTGCGAAAAAGGCTTCCTCCTTCTCCTTGAATTCAATCTCACTATGGTGTCCCATAAGGTGTGATCTTGCAGGTTATATAATAAGTGGTAGTAAGGCAATACCACTTCCGGAGATAGCCACGATATTTGAAACCCAACTTCGATCGCCATCTTGAATAACCTTTGGATTTCGCAGTGATGCTCTGCAAATTACTTGACCACCTGTACCAAGTCCAAGAGCGAATCCTTTCTCGTCAGAATTCCAGGTATCTTCTGCCTTAACATGAAACTTGCACCGGATGTTGTAAAACTGATTTAAGTGGTATTCAAAGGATGGAAGATCTGTAGCTAAGGCTCTTTGCTTGTCAAGCACTTGGCCAACCTTGGATTGTATCATTGGGTGCCTTATTAAGAATCTGTGGAGCCAGTTCTCTCCTACTTGATCTTTCTTGCCTTGGTCCTTTAAAATGCAACGTACCATTTGGAAAACGTGATTACAGCGTGGGGGGATACCATAGTTATCCCATTTCTCAATCCACTTTACGAGAGCATTCTCAGCATCATTGTTGAGCAATTATTGAGTGGGATGTGAGTGAATGACAGGCACTGTGCGTTGATTATGCCGGTTGTTCAGAGTCGTATAAGGAACTTTATATTCCAGACTTGCTTTGCGAAATAAAAGTCCGGAGTCGATCTTTGTGCCTCACAAGCATTGGCTATTTTCTCCTCCTGATTGGCTTTCTGGTGAGGCATTATAGAATCGAAACGAGCTGCGGGTAGCGAAGTCATGGTGGTAGATAATTGTGCGTCCAGTGAGGTAGGTGGGATGATGAAAGTACTGAAAGCAAAAATAATAGCTTGACTTATACAAGTCATACCTCCTTCCTACAACTTGGAAAATAGTATTTTATATTCTCCTGCATACCACTATGCTTAAAGCTAGTCTATAAAAATAGTCACTCTATCATAGTTACCTAAATTGGCTACTTTTACTAAACGTTTACCAAATTGAATTGTAAGGTTAAAACACACAAATTTGCAATTATTATTACTTTTGTAAGATTCTATAATGGTATAAACTATATCACTAAAAGATGAACCAAATAGGAAAAATAGTGGTGGAATTATTAATGTTTTTATTTGAAAGTGAGAAAAAAAGTAGGTGATCCATAGCTAGGTGTTGATCCATAGCACCACCAAATACGTTAGTCCACAAAGCCACAGTCCTAGTTTAGGATGGATGAACTACGCTCTCCTTAGTGTTTGTACCTAGCAGAAGTAGTTACTTATAATCTTCCAACTTCAGTTATCTTGATGGTTGGAATCCAGTTCCGTTTCTGCGATTATTCCATCTGCAGCCGACCCATTATCAAAGTTCATTCCTTGAAGGCTTCTCAGGATCCAGGCTAAATTTGGCAGCTCTTGTAGTTCTTAAGAGTTCATTGATAATGCTGGTCTGTCCACTCTTCCTGTGAGTTTTGATCGAGATTTAGGGCTTTGTAAGGTCATTGGTTTAATTGACCGTCTTCTGTAATGAGGTCCAATATACAACTAATGTTACATATCACTTTCTTTAGTTTATTTTTTAGATTCCGGGAGTTAGTTCCACACTACTATGAGCCGCCGTCCAGGGTAATTGCTTCTTGCTTGCCTATCATTATTTGGTCTGCATTACTCCTGGATGTCTAGATTGCTTTTGGTGACTCTAGCTTGGCTTTTAAGTTTCGCACGGAGAAGCGTGGAATACCTTCTAGAAGGACTATGCAGAAGTTGAGCCCCCTTGTTGATATATGTTTCGGTAAGGGGTCTGTAACCGCGTACCTGGTCGCAGTCGTTGCCAATACCCGAAAACCTATATTAGGTTTCAACCAGGTTATCCTATTCCCAAATTCAATGATGGTTGACTATGTTCACCACTTTGTAGGTGATATTTGCTACTTTGTTGCCATTGTTCATGGAGGTTGTTGATATTGGGCTTTGAAATTTGCCCATTTTTGTCCTATAACCAATACCTGTACCTGTTTCTTACAGAACCTCTAAGGATGGTTGCTCAAAGTGAATTAGATGCATTGATTGGCTTTCTTACGGTCTTTACATGTATCTGTTGGGATTCTTTTTATAAGGTTCTACTCTGTTTAAGTGCTCAACCTTCCTTCAGCGGGTCTTTTTTCTCTTTTACCATTAGGTTTTTCAATTAGTGGGCAGCATTTTCATCTGCAGATAAAGTTATTCACCTTTATTTAGAAGCCGTGGTCATGCTGGACTTGTAATCGTCCTCGCGTTTTCTTTTTAGCAAGTTACTTTTTGCTAGGTTGTTTTTTCTGAATTGCCCTTGTTGTTCCTTGAACGATTCTTCCACCTTTGGTAACCCTGCGGACTGCCTTGATACATTAGCTTTCTCAATCTTGATTTTCATGGGACAATGTTAGCATAGTTTCAATAGCGAGTTGCCACTGAATTAGATATCTCTCAGCGATACCAGACATATCTTGACATCAAGATTATATTTTCGCTGGTAAGTGGGTATTTTTCAATCTCTACTGTATACCAGACTTTGCTCATTTTGGCTAAGTTATTTTGTTCCTTATATAGTACCGAGAATTGTTCTTAAATTTCGGCTCCAAAGGTAATCTAAAAATCATAACCCTTATGTTAGGAAATCCAGGTTCTCTGTCATGGACTTGAAGTAGATTATGTCAAAAGGGGCCACCTGGCTTCCCTCAAAACATCCAAACACATAATTGATCCGTTCTTGATCTCTATTCCATTGCCTAGAGTTTCTCCATAGGTGGTCCTCACACATTAGTAACCATATTCCCATGTCTGGAGGAGCTTATTCTCAAACTTTAACCGTGTATCTGCTTGCCGCCTTTTAGTTCTAGTTTATGCTACCCCAGTGGTTCACCCCTGCATCTGCTTCGGATTTGAACTTTCATCTTGGCAAGGGTGTTCGTGATAGCTCACCACCTCGTCTAGAAGGGCAAGCTATGTCTTTTGAGCTAGGGTCATCATCTCTTGGGTTAGGTGCAACGATGGTGGAGGCAGTATTGGTCCTTCTCCAACATTGTTGTTACATTCTCAGGAATCCACTCCTTTTCCTATGTCTTGAGAGCGAACAATGTGGAATTCTTCTCTTCCTCTCGATGTGGTCCTTTTTTCCTACCACCTGTCTTCTACTTGCTGTGGTTTCGATGTTTCCCACACATGGTGTGGGTTCCATGTAACTTGTAGTTGTGTTACTTGATGACTTATTTGTGCGAACATACGACTCATTTAGTCTGTGGCTGCATTCTGCATTTTGTGATTGGTTTCACTTAGAATGGATTCTTGTTCTAATCACTAAAGGAGTTCTCTTAACTCCCCTCTGGTAGACTTGTGTTCTTTCTGCACTGCAACCTGCTTTTGCAGAAATTAGTCCATTTAGCGTGCTATGGCCTATTGCAATTGGCGATCTCAGTCTTGAGATTCTGCCCTGTTGCACCAATATTAGTGTCAAGTTGAGTACTTACAGCTTGATGGAGTGTAGCCAGTTCTTCCTCAGCTTTTAACTTTGTCTGCAGACTCTTAGTTGTTGCCATCTGCAGAGTGATTATCTACGCCGCTAACATTTCTAAACCTATGTGTATATGTTTTAGTTCTTCTCCCATGATTTGTTCACTGCAGGTAATTCTATATGCATGGTACTGAAGTTGCACTGCCTAAACCAGCCTTTGAGTCAACTGTTCCAGATATTGCAGATGAGTATTGTCAACCGATTACCGTAGAGTTTGGTTGAAATAGCTCATGGCTGGTCCAATCTGTTCTGCCTATTTTCCCAAAGCTGGGTTTCCTCCCTCAAGAGGTATAAGGGTACTGGAGGGAGTGCCTGGGGCTGATTTTCTCATTCCACTGGGCAGTGAGAGATGATGGAGAGCCGGTGGTGACCAGGAGAGTCGAGGTACATGGGGGCATCCCAAATGGGACACTTCTTCGATATCGGATATGGTCTTGTCGTATTCACTATTAGTTATTAGTAGGACATTTTCGTGGCTTGTAGGTGTTTCCCGAATCCCCACATGCAGTGAATGAAGGATATCTTTGAGCAAAAGGAATTGAAAGTTCCCTGGTCCTCACTGTCGTAGTCTATGAGAGCGTGTCAATGGAAGAATAGCGTGTGTTATTTTTTTAGATTTTGAAGAAATCCTGGATATAGGGACGAGTTTATGGATGGTGAACCGGGAGGGTACATAAGGGTACAGTATGAACTCGATCTCAGGAAGGGGGTAATAAAGGATGGTTTCAATCTAGCGGATGAACAATTTTACAGGAGGTACAAGAATTGACTGCTCCAGGAGTGTGAAATCGAGTATGAGCCGGTGTGATTCCACTGGTATAACTTTGAGGTGACCGACAGTCATGTATTGAGTCTTGGTTACTAGGAGAAATATCAATATACTGGCATAGGAAATCTATTCTAACGGCAAGGGAATCTGACTATGCTTATAAGGTTTCTTCATAAATTGTGATTGTCTAGGAATGCTTCTAGGTAAAGATTCGGAGCAAAACAAATCAAATTGATAAGATAACTTCTACATTGGTAGATGATGGCGAAAGCTCTGGAGGCCCTACGATATTTATATTCCGTGTTAGTGTGTTTATGTACTGCAACCTGTTTTCATATAAGCAATTATTTTCTTACTAAGATTCAGCTTTTGATCAGTGACTGAACCTACTTTGACCCTAAAACCTACTCTTCTACAGCACAGCTGATGGCATGATTAGAGGTCTTACTGGTCGAAGGGTGTGAACCCAACCTACACTGAGTTATCATCCGTCTTCTTGCTGTATAAGCAATGGCAATCCAGTTGGTAATATGCCAATAGCTTCTTAGAACACCAAGGGGATAGCTTAGTTGTAGGCCGAGTCTGCTTCGTACTCTCTTTGCTGGCTCTGAAGCTGGCTTTCAGGATGACGAGTATTCATGATCAGTCTAATACCTTCTTATTTTTACTACCTCTCCTTATCTGCTTATTGTGAAAGGTTTATTGACCTGGTAGGCATCATACGGGGCATCAGCATATAGCCAATGTGTGTCCTAGTACCCTACTTCATTTGTGCGATAATAACTATATATGACCCTCCAGGCTCTCAAAACTTCAAATAGGAGTAACTCTGGGAGCCCTTGAGAGACTCACCTCATTCCACCTCTCCGACGTTGCCAGAGAAGGCCTCTCCCAGACCCTGCAGTCAGGGGCAGGTCGCCTTAACGGCGACACCGTATACGGGGTCACAAGAGGTTCTCCAATTCATATTTTTTCTGTGTAAACCAGCAAGTGAACCCAGTGCCTGTGTCAAGTCATAGGGCGAATGCCAGGGTTAGAGTGGGATGAATATCTGTGAAGGTTTGGGCTTATACTCTTTCCCATCTTGGGTCTCATCTAGTCCTTTGGAGACTCGTTTGATTCTAATACAAGCATGCTTTTTGAATACTGCAGCTTGTTGCTAGGGCCATAAATAATAAGATCCTGTATTGAGTTTGAGGTTATCGTGCACTCATGTAGTGTAACAGTTTCAGCTCTTATGCAATCTTTCACTGTATCCTTGAGTAGATGAAACCTGGACAATGTATCAGTGAATTCGGTCTTTCCAGTTTAAATTCAAATTACCTTATGGCTTGAATCAGACGGTACTTCAGACCTGGTATCAGTAGAATGGTTGACACATCTATAGATTCAAGTTGACCACTGAGCAGGTTTGGCCTCTTAAGATAATTATTACAGATACCAGTAAAATGCCACGAGATTTGAAAAATATTACAAGGATCTGCAATGCCCGGGCTTGTGACAATCTTGAATTTAGCCTTAGCCACACTAATTGATTGGTCAATTTATGTCAACTCTCACTTGGTGATTCTTTATACCAAAATCTGGACCCAAACTGTATCTTACAACCTTTGAATATAGACTTTCTATGCCTGACATAGCAATTTTTGTCAATTTTTCTGCTTATCATACTAGATTTCAAGTATAGTTCTTTGCCTACAGGTCTTAGCAGATGAGAGGCCCAAATTATAACGGACTCGAAAGTAGATTTTATCCCTATCTGATCCCAGAGTTCTGAATTTTATTTTCCAAGTTTAAACCATAGCATGTCTCTTAGTAGATAGGATAATGTAAATTTGTATTTTGAAATGAAATATTAATCTTACAAATTACCAAGCGCAATATTTCATTTTCAAGTTATTTAGAGAAGGGCATGACTTGGCAGATGTGATACGGAAAATATGTTGCTCCAAAGTAAATATAGTTTCCACCAATACCAGAGTTGATTTTGTTTTACTTGTGTTTACCATAGTACTAATCTAGGTCAATGCGTTAATGCAAATTTGTAGCCAAGAACTAAATAATCTTCATACAAATCCCCTGGGATGATATTTTCTTTCATTATATTCAGTACAATTGCCCTGGTTTTAGTGGTCTGGATTTGGCATATTTGAGGATCAGAAGTTCCTTGTTTTTCTACCTAGTATATTTTACATTCAATATTTTATTTTTAAGCTATCTAGCATAGCAAAGGTCTTGGTGAATGGGTTGGGGACAATATGTACCTTAAAAGTTATTTCTTGTTAAGCTAATCATCGCGCACAACTATTCACTTTACAAAGTGTTGATGCTTAGCGAGTGGTATGTAGACTATAGCTGTTTGTACACTACAGTAGTTTCTATAGTGTATAAGTTTAACAAACCAAAAATATCCGCAACAGGCCTCTATAAGCCCTGACTTCCTTGCCTCTATGCTCATTCCACTGTTCACACTTCCAACCTCATGACTACATCTTTCAAAAGACCCCTAACCTCACATTCTTTTTTCAGCGAAAAATGACCTGCCAAGTCCTCCTCAATCTCTTACTTGTACCACATACAACAGGTGTGATATATACTCAATGCAATCAATCTGCTATATACAGGACTTAAGCTAGTTTGACCTCTAACAATTGTTCTCATAGTTACTTCCAATCTGCAAACCCCCAATATAAACTGACTCTCAGGACACCTATCTCCAGTACAACCTCCATCTCCTATACACACCTGGCGATTGAAATCTCAACACCACGAAAAATCATCATCACATTTTTCTACTCCAGCTGCCCCTTTGGCCATACCAGGGGGTGGAAATTAGTCTTAATGACTATTTCCTCTCTGTACTCATTATGGTCGACCCTTTTAATCTCACTCTCTCCTCTTCTGTCATCTATGTTGAATCTTCTTCAACTTTCCTCGCTTTTGTATTGCCTCACTTTGCTTTCTACTCTGCCTCACTTAACATTTACAAGGTTGGGAATTCCCTCCGACATCCCTATACGCCTTGGAGACAGGGTTGCAGTAGTATGGGAAACATTCTACAGCCCTACACTTGTATTCTGATAGTCTATTCCCCCTTTCTTGCTTTGATGATAACAGCCTTACTGGCTACGCAAACGATTCTGTTGGTCCTTGGGTCTACTCCTCCTCCATGCTCACCTTTTGACGTTTTATTGGCTAGCACACTACTACCCTCACCTAGCTGGTATCTTACTGCCTCCCATAAGTTGGTACCTTACTACCACCCCCAGGTTGACACTCTGTCCTCTGGACTCAGCTCTGGGCCCTACCACAATCTGACCTCGCTTCGTTTAGCCTCTATATCTGAAGATGCTCCTTTCCTATCTCGATGCTGGGCTATATTGCACTAGGAATGTCTTCCTACCTTCGGCCCTTGCTGGCTTCTGATAAGAGCTGAAAATACATGTGTCTAGTATCTATGCTAATTATTTAACTTCAGTCTTAGCTGTGGGGGTTTTCATATTTTGTGTTCTCTTTTGTTACATTTGGTAGGTTCCCTCTTGGGGCTTGGGTTTACTTTCAGGTTGATTTTGTTGGCTTTCTAGTTACTATTACTGCCTGGCAGCTTATTAGGATTGTTTTTTACACTGGATGGGTAAATCTCGGCTTTGGGTTTTTCTATAGCTCTCGGGGATCAGGGCATGTAAGGAGGTTTATTTACTGCTATCGCTAGCGCTGCATGTAGATTCTGTATCTTGAACTTGAATAAAAACTGTATTAAGGACCTGTTCGGCATGTTACTTTAATAGCATAAATTTTAGTTTATTAAAGTTTTTATATAGGGGGGTGTTTGGCGTGTACAAAAATATCTCAATATATTTTTATTGTATTTATAGAATTTTATTGTATATATTTATTGTAGGGCAAGGTTTAGAATCGTGAAATGTGATGCATGTTTTTGAATATTGTAAAAAGATTATAATATTATTATATGTTAAAAAGAACTCAGAATAGATAGAGATTTATCAAGCAATCCACATGCCTTTATCACCTGTTTTCCTTATAATGGATGAGCCCCTACTGCCAAATATCAATAGAGCAGAAGCCCTTGATTCGGACAGCTTGTCGTTAGTTGGAAGCCTCTGTAATTCCGACTCAGAGTTTGTTAAGACTAATCTACACCCTTCAATCAATTCTACGTATTTACTTCAAATTATCAGCAATGTTGGTGAACATATCGGCAATCGATTGGAGCCCTCGAGACTTCTGACATAACTTCTCATCGATAACGGTTATTTGGAAGAACTCTTATCAGTACATACAAGAGAGCAACGGTTCTAGGGAGCTTTCCCCATGTCGAGAACCATGGTTTTTCAGTTGTGTGATTTGTTAGAAAACAATGGTCATTTGAGAAGCACCCAGCACATAGCAGTTAGACAACAAGTAACTATGTTTGTTTGGACTGTGTCGCATAATAGCTCAAATCGTACTGTACAAAATTGATTTCGGCATAGTGCATATATTCTCAGCCAGTAAGTTTTTAAAGTTTTTATTTTCTTAAATGCTTATTCCCTTTGGTTGAGAATTGTTGAAAGCTAATTATATTTAAAAAAGATATTTTAACCATGTTCTGGATGGTTTGACAGCATTAGCGGACCAGAGAATTAGGCCTCCTGCAGATGAATGTCCATACGAAGTTCGCCGGAACCCCAATTATTATCCATTTCTTAAGGAGGTACTGGGTGCTATCGATGGAATACATATTACTGCTCATGATCTAAATGTCTATATCACCGGCTATCGTAACCGCAAGGGGCAGATCTCCCAAAAGGTGTTTGCAGTATATACCTTCCGCATGTACTTTTGCTTTGTACTCTCTGGATGGGAGGGCTCGGCTCATGATGGGAGAGTGTTTAAAGATGCTTTAACTAAAGGATTTTCTGTTCCTGAGGGCAAGTACTATCTTGGTGATCCTGGGTATACTCTGAGCTGTAAATGCTAGACTATATACCGTGGTGTGAGATATCATTTACGGGAGCACTATCAATCATGAAACAAGGAAGGTTAAACCAGCTCTTTTAACCAAGTTACTATACAAAAATAAATCACAGAATGGAGCTAATTAGACTCAATTGAATTATAGGCCAAGAAATAAAGAGGACATCTGAAATCTGTGACATTCTCAATTACGAAACGTGATTGAGCGATCTTTTAGAATTCTCAAATGACGGTTTTCTATGCAGCGAGGAGGGATGGAGTCTTCCATAGTTAGTTAAGCAAAACTTGTAGTTACCCTTATGGGCTTGCATCACTTTATTCGCAAGGAATCTCCAGAAGCAGAGTGAGTTCTTTTTTTTTTCAATGAACCAGGTTTGCTCTCACTTGCATTCACATTCTATTTGTATCAATATCCTCTTCAGTATTAAGTTTATTGCTAACATTATCAAATAAATACAGTTAACAAAGAGGGCAACAGGATTCATATATGGGAAATAGTGATGGAGAGAAGGAGTGCACGAATACTAACCATGGAAGTCAGGAAGTAGCAAATGTGGAAGTAGAACCAGCTGAAAGAGCTATGGTGGAGATTAGAGAGCAAATAGCTAAAGATATATGGTGTGATTATCAGTGGTATCTTGAGCAACATAGATCATATTTAGAAGTTTGTCACATAATGGTAGGTTGTGATGAAAAAAAAAAATTCTATTTATAAACTGGAAATAGAAAAAAAAAATCCCACTTAGAATAAATATTTAGGTTCCAAACAGTTCCATTACATCCCAATTTGTCCTCTGATCCATGCATCTCTAACTATCCCAGCTGATAGTCCAATAAACAAACTAGCTTTTGCCCTATCCTCAAAAATAGAAACTACCTACCGCATCTCCACCATCGATAGTTTATCAGATTAGCTTTCTTCAAGAATCTTAATAGCCCACTCATGTTTGGGCTTGATGCCCTGTTCTCTTTGGTGAATAGCTTCATTTGTTGCTTGAGTAAGTGTTGTACTCAAGGAAGCTTATGTAATCTTTGTTTGCTGACAGCGCTTACTAACTGGTTTGATGACGGTAACAGATTTGGGACAGAGAATTTATAGGTGAATGTAGAGAGTCTTGGGTAGATCTCTAACAGCGTAAAGAATTTGATCCTTGTCGACTGACAATTGGAGGAGCATGGCGAGTTTCAAACTCAGGATTTCCCAGCCCATCCTGGAAATCAAAGTCAAGTAGGCTGGACAGAACTTCCACAGAATGTGATTGGGAAACTCCTGTTGCCATCAATTGAGTCTCTCCACTCTGGGAACCCTCACCTTCCTCAACCTCGGACCAAAGCGAAGCAGAACGAGCAAACCGGCCAGAAGCTCGCACTCCCACAAAGAGACATGCTAACAAGTCAGATAAAGGAAACCTTTATGCCTGTACTTCGTTACCTCTTTATGATTCTATCAAATATTTACTACCAATTAGTTTTTGAAACTCTAGAAGGACCAAAACTTACATCTAGATAAACTCTCAACACCTCAGCCGAGGCAGTTGGGAGACCTCGATTATCGTTCCACCCAAACAGCGAATTTTGTCGAATAGCATGAACTATATCAAACTCCTTCTTTAACTTCATCATTGTCAGTAGACAACTCATTCCATACTAAAATATTCCAAGGAAAGAAACTAGAGTAACTTGATGTAAAACTTACTATGACCTTCTTACTTTTTGCCTGTGCAATAGTGAAAGGTTTATTGCTAGCATCCTTATAAGCAGTGTTTAACTGTCCGAAAACACTCAATGAAAGTGATTTCTTGAATTCATTTTCTCCCCAATCACCATCTTCAACATGTCTCAATCGAGCCTCAACCAAGAACCTTTCACTATCTTCAACCAAAACACTATTTCCCATTATCACACAATCTAACCTGTAAAATAGCTGTTAGCTGATTACAAATTCATAAATAGTTTGTGAGAGGAACTTGCAGCTAGAGTAAGAAGAGCAAAGAAAACAAAAGAGGTTCCAGCACTAATGGTGTGGTGAGGTAAATGGAAGGAGGTGAGTTGGCAGTGAGTTTGTGAAGAATTTTTTGTTTGTTGTCATATCTACAACAAATCTTTTCTCAAGGAATAATTTATTTATGGCATTTGCCCTAGCCTCCATTTAAGACTGTTTTTTCTGTTTTTCCCACAATTGTAAAAACCATGCCAAACGCCTATATATTTTTATAACACTGAATTTTTTTATTAGCATTTATGGTATTTTCAACTTTTATTGTGTTATATTTTTATTGGTACATGCCGAACAGGGCCTAAATAAAATAAATAATAAAAGTATTAAATTACCTGTATACGGTATGTACCCTAATCCTATTTTTTGTATATTCCCGAAGCAATTCTACCCCTACCCCCACCCTCCAACCACCTATCAGTATCCTATGTTATTTTATGCAAACCTAATTTACTCTTTCAAATAGCTAATTCTGTCTGGAGTCACCGAACCCCCACACCAACCATCCCATATGCCACGAAAAAAACCAGGTAGTATGTTTCTCAATCACCTCTCCTTCGCATTCTCTCTAATTTCCTCTTTATATCTACTTTTATTTTCTGGAAAGCTAACTTAACCTTCTGGACATCCACTTCAGTCCGCATACAGCCAGCCCTGTGCCACCAACACTATCAACTCTTTTGACCAAAACAAAAAGCATGTTTCTAAAGCAGCTCTCCCACCTGTTCTTTTAATTTCCCATTTATATTTGCTTAATTTTTTCAAATGCTAATTTAAGCTTCTAGCTGGCCAATTCTATCTGAATATAGTAAACGCCCCCACAACTAACCCCCCTGACTTCTAAGACTAAAGCAAATGGTATAGTACTCAAGCAGCTCTGGTTTGTGTCCTTTCTAATTGCCGTCCTATTTCGGATTTTATTCTATTCACTCATAACTAAATCTTCTTGCCGTCCCCTACAGTCTGGAGTACAGCGAACCCTACCACCACTAAATCTAATAACTCTGCAGCAGAACCCCACAGTATGTGTCTAACTCCACTCCCTTCGTGTTCTATCAATTTTCTGTTAAAATTCTATTTTATTCTTTTGAATGGTAACTACATCATCTAGGTTGTCAATTCTGTCTCAAATTAATGAACCACACCCCCACCCCTCCCAACCAACTCCTCGACAAAATCCTACCCCATCTTGTGAATCCAGGTCAGTTTGGTGTTCTTTCTAATTTCACTTTTCTATCTGATTTTCTTCTGCTGAATGTTAACTTCATTATCTAGTTGGCCAATTCTCTGTGGAGATATCAAACCCACCCTATCTCCCCACCAATTCCTCATGCCAAAGCTAATAAAAACCCAATATTATATTTCCCAGTCAGTTCTACCTCACCTTCTTCTAATTTCCCATTTATATTTGATTTTATTCTTAGAATGCTTATTTAATCTTCTAGACAGCCAATTCAGTTCATACATTGAACACCCCAACCAATCCTCCTAACTCCTTCAACTAAAGCCCTGATATGTTTCACAATCAGTTCTGCTTTGCATTATTCTAATTTCACTTTTGTAACTGATTTTATTATTTGAATCTTAATATAATAAGAGAGCCAGCCAACACATTCCCCCTATCCTCAATCCTCGCAACTCCTCCTCCACGTTGTGTGACTATGCTGCAATCAAGGGTCTGCCTCATTTGTCTGAGAATAGTGGGCTACGAAAATGATCGTAATGTTCATTGATCTAAGCATGTCTGCTTTTTCCCCTACCCCAGTACTTTCACTCCATAGTAAGGTTACCGGCATAATGCTATCAACTAGCAGATGGAGTGCGAGATGATTCAGAGCTTCTGGTACTGCAGTGCCGCAACTTGGCCAAAGCTTTAGGCATACATGCTCACCATGGAGCCAATTATGAGGAACATGACATCTCAACTGTAGGAGAGGGAAGCTTAAGGGGTAGTGGATATAAGGAAAGTCTGGATTCTTGCCAACGGATGTTGGGAAAAAAGGTTAAGAAATGGAGAGACCAATGAGCTGTACTATTCCTTCTACCACTAATGTTCCTTCTCCTGTTCTTGCCAATACTGATTATGAGTCCCTTAAAGATGTCCGTAGTTAATATTCAATACATTTCCTAATAGAAATCTTAAAGGTATAGCTGGCCCAAGCTCAGCCCAGATCTAGATCAATTAACCTTCTATTGTCCAGGATGATCAAGAACTTGCTCCAGTACCGGATACTGTCATGTGGAAGACATGTGGTATGTTACATTGACTTGAGCTAACCAAACTGACCCTCTAGAACTTGCTGCTGGCAATCAAACAAGTAATACTATGCGTAACCAGATATTGGCAGCTAACTGGCTCGAACCTTATAATACATTTTCGCTCCATATTGATCTGGAGGACCCATTGCCGATCTATGAGATAATTATAATCAATGCAAGCTGGTACCTCCACATCAAGTAGGGATTGAGCATAATGAAGATACCAAGCAACCTTTTGTTCTGCTGCCATGGTAATGCTGATAAGAATGGGGGAACTCCTGCGGTAGCTGGCCAACCACTTGATCCTAAGGACAACGTGGACGGCCAGTTCGCGCCGAGTGTTGAGGTGGCCAAGGAGGAGTAGGATTACGAAAAGGAGGAAGATGTAGTAGGCAAGGGCTAGCAGGGGGGTTCAGCAGCTGTTAGTTGGTCTGTTGAGGTCGGTGTTAGGGCAGTGCGGATGGTATGGGTACATGTCATTTGGCCTGGGTCAGTCCTTGGGCTGTCTCTGTTTGTAGTTGTGCTTACAGAACTTTTAAAGTATTTTTTCATTGTTATTTTTCGCTTAAAATAACCCACACAGAATTTTGTCTGTTAATAGTTGTCATCTTATATCCCTTTAATTTAACTACAGCAACATGCTAGATTAGTATATCAAAATCTGGACTTATTTCTGACACTACGCTTAACAACTTTATGCAAAGTTCAATAGTCTGCATCTCATATCCAACGCGTCTTTCACTCTATAAAACTTGTTCCAGGTATAATGAATCTGATCATTCATATCTTGGGAATGATTAAAACACACAAGTCTGGTTTGGGTTCCAAATATAAGAAATTAATTGATGTGAACGCGAATGACACTATGTGATTATGGGCACCTTTTAAGAAGGTATGAGGACCTTTCTATCTGCTTAATAAATTCAACCTTGCATAAGAGTGCCTCAGAGATCTCTAAACGCTCATTCTCCGACACTTTCTATATTTGTGAACACTTCCTAATGCAAAACTCTATTCCTTTACCTTAACCTAATGCCATAGCAATTAAGGACAAAGGGTCGAAGACTGCATCCATCCAAAAAGAATAAAGAGAAGGGAAAAGAGTTCCGCATAACCCATATCCGGGTATCTGTTTTTAACGAGTTATTGGCTCTAATACCTTATATCTTGCCTTCTTTTACCTCCTGCCTATCCACAGGTCTTGCAAGATCTGCATGAGGACTGGCAGTATCACTAATGCAGATACGACTGTCTGAATATCAGCCTGATAGAGGTCCGGATCAGGAGGCAGCGGATGATATTATCAACTCAAAGGATGTGGAATCTGAGTATAACGGTTGTCACAGTGGCGAGAGTGAGGAGGCAGACTTGATAGAGCATGTTGTAAGAGATGATAACACAATGGATGGCAATCAGGCACAGAGGCCAATAATGGGGAAAGATTTCACATCTTAATGATTGATAAGGACCATGACTGTTTTCCACACAGAGAGCTCAGAAAGCATAACTAGTAGTAGTTCGTGTGAATAGAAATCACCATAACTGTTATAAATTAGCCAAATGATTTCTCTATGCTGACCTCTGGATTGACCTCTGGACTAAATCTGTCCCTTAATATCAAGGACAAGTTATTCACAGTTGGGATCCCACAAATTTAGTATGGGAGTCCCATTTATAACTATTAGCTGACGAAATCCTGCTCTAGGGATTGAGCTTACTATTCTAATCTGAGCCTGAGAGTTAATATGAGACTAGACACGGTTTCCAGATTGATTGCCAGACGAAATTTCCTTGACCGTAACAGTACCCATTTGTTGTAACATTTCCCTGCAAGACCTAGGGTTATTTACCTTGGCAGATGCTATAACAGCATCTGATGAGCTGGTAAGCTTTCTTCTATTGACATGATTAAAGGTATTAGCTGCGGGTTACTAACCTTGCAGATCCAAGTAAAGAACTGTGCAAGAAGTTCCCTGTATTGCATTATGCTGAGTGGTTTGTAAAACAACTCTGTAACCTTAATACAAAGGATCCTCTAGAGTGTTAATAAAGGGCAAGATACTTACAGGAAAAAGACTACTTTAATTGCCCGCTAACTGGTATGAGTTATACTTGCTGCCCTTTCAGGAGATTTTTCCAGGCTGCAAAGTCACTAGACTGGTGTATCAATGTTACAAGGACCTTTCTCTTAGGTTTCTAGCCATACAGATTCACAATATCATATATGCACAATTTTATTCAGGTGACAAAGGAACCGGGACGATGTATAACAAGTTCCTAAGGAATAATAAGGGGCTATTTCTTTGTCTAACTATGGCCATATTTTCTCATAATTGGCTGTGCTGGCAGACTGAAATCTACGTTAATGATGTCAATATCATGTGATCGAGTTTACTAAGTGAAGATAAAACACATCAGTTCCAGGTAGGTAATAATTAGGCTAACGGAATAATAGGGCTGCTGGAACACAAGTTATGAACTAGGGCAAATGTGTTAAAACTTTGACAGACTTGGATAATACTGTGGATAATGGGTGGATTGGAGGATACCATAGCAAAGGATCAAAGAGCAAATGTAGACAGGATCGACAAAGATTAGCCTAATCCTGATGCTTTATGCCCTGAGTTCAGAATCGATCAGTCTCAGCCATACATGTTCTATTCTGGGAGGATGTTTTCAAAAAGAGCCACAATAGGAGAAATAGCATGATCCCATAGTAGGTTTATTTAAACCTAGTTTGATCGGCGTACAGAAAGATTTCACATAAGAGCAAGAGCATATTGGACCAAATGACATGGGCAAAAAGGAATATTAATTGTAGTTAGTATATTATCATATATATAGAGTCAAAATAATTAGCAATAATATAGGTAAAAAAGGTCCCTGAGGAACTAAGTATTCAAGAGGCCTCGCAGATAGGGTCATGTACTGGTCACATGATCTTGAAGATATCAGGAAGAATGAATTTAGTAAGTGTATATAGTGGATAGAAACGGAAAAAAGATGTTATTGGGTGAGACTTTGTTAATACATCGGCTAGATTCAAGGAACGACAAGCCTGAATGGAAGTTATTCAAAATATGGGTAGGACCAGAGTTACATCATAGAAATAGGGCAAAGTGTAGGAAGAGATCGAGATTGGAGAAGCAGCAGGCGGTGAATATGGTCAAGGAGCAGACAAAAAAAGTGTTTCAGTAAAGAGGTCCACCAGATGCAAAAAAATACAAAGTGTAATGGGAAGTGAGAGATTATAGTAGATAGAACTTTGCAGTAATCAGAGGGAGGATCAGGGATGTCAGGAGTTGACAATAGAGTATAGGGGGGAATGCAGAGAAAGCCCAGACGAACCAAGGTTTTGCAAGAGACTAATGGATAAGATTGAACGGATAGAGAGCACTTCTTGAAGAGTGGTTTGATAACTGAAACCACGTCAGAATATGTATACAAGAGTCTACCATGATCCGGGGTAACCATGCCAGTATGTGCATCTTGTGATAAATACTTAGATCAAGGATACGCAAGTGGACATAAACTGTTTCTGATAGAAATTGAGGGCTCGCCGGAGAGTATTACACTCGTAGGCACTAACGCTGATTGTGAGTTTACGTTTGCATTTGTTAGAGCATCAGATGCACTGTAAGCACAGGAAGAAAATTAACTTTTTTTCCCAATGCTTATTGGAAACAGCCAGAACTTATCTCCTGCCTTGTAGTAAATATTGTATGTGTTCATATATAGTAGTTTTTTTTTTTGTAATTGTTGAAATTCTTCAATTCGTTTCATCTATAGATTTCTTCTGGTAATATGATTATATCTTTGCTTGGTTATTCATAGTTTACTTAGGAAAATTAAGCACATTATTTAAGCTAGAGAATGTGATGTTTTATGGTTATATCTCAAGATAATGATAGGTAAGAAATGTGTATATAGCATATTTTGTTATTTGGATTTCTTGGTTAACTTTATATGTATAGTAACCTCACATTGGTTATTTATCATGTGTTATCATGCAGTTTATTTCACTCACACCTTCTCAGATTACGTATAATTTATAGAAATTTCCTAGGTAGTTTTTCTGGGACAAACATGTTTGTACTATATATCTTACAATGTTTTCCCAATATTGTTACTGAGTACAAGGAGGATACATACCCGTATACATAGCTGGTTCTATTATACTTTATTTAGTTAATAAAGGACAAGAACATCCTATCAATCTACCTTGATATGACAATACTTCCCACCAGGATTCAGAGAATATAATCTTAACACTAGATTTTATTCCCATACTCACACTATATGGTTGTGCTAATACACATAATTCTACTAGGTTATGAGCCTGGTACATCTATAGCAATACAACTTACACTTAGATACTATCCACTTTCACCACGAAGCGAATTTCTTCAGAAACGAATCTGACAACTAATTTAGCAAAATGAATTAATATTTTATTTACCACCTAAACATTTTCAGTTGTAACGAATTATCATTCTAAATAAAGCTAGCTCCCTTGGCAAATAATCTTGACTGATCTAAATGAAAAACCTTTAACCCTCAACGCTAAACTATAGTTTACTGTGTTCCTTAAACCTGAGTAATCTGAAAGGTAATTTTTTCCAACCCCAAAGACATGCAAGTGCAAAGAAATGTACTGGTACTTACCAACTTAAGTCACTTTATCATTATTGGGCAAAATGGCCCTAATCGAGATTATGGTTTCCTCTTCTTCTCCCCGAGAAACTCCTGCACCAAACCTCAGATCTTATGCCAACGACTCCAAATGGAGTTGGGCACTCATATACAAATTCGGCTCAATCCTCAAGCTTACTGGCCCTGATAACTACTGGACCTGGCGTGATTTCTCAGATTATAAACTAACATTTTATAAGATCTTGAATATAGTAACTGAAAAGGAAACTCTGCCGGAGACAGAAGACGAATAAGATTCTAACTTTAACTCTGAAAAAAAGATGGATTTCGCGATTGCTACCAATTGGCCTCGCCTACCTTGTTGAAATGAATTATCCCCAAAGGCTTATTTTGTTGGCGACCTACAAACCAACCCCAGCGATCTTCAAAGTGTTCAAAGATAAATTTGCTAAATACAACAGCACCTCTATCTCTGAAGAATACAACGCTGTGCTAGATACCAAGTACGATTCATCCCCACCTATTGTAGCTCATAACCGCAAGTATGATACTGGCAAGAATTGAATTAAACACTGCTGCTCCCACTCCACTGCTGATGACTGATATGCAGTACTATTCCCATTTCAATTGGAAATTGTATCGCCAGAAGGCAAAGCGCCAGTTCTTCTCCTCTCCCTCCCTGTCTTATTAAGAAACATAATCGACAACCTCCAAACTAAGGAGTAACTTATCTACAATTATGTCTACAATATGCTTTTGGACTTGTGACCCATGATCAGCCCTGTGGATGATAAAGCATATTAAGGGGCTGATGTTAAAGGACATAGTAAGGAACATCCCTGGAGACCTGTGGCCAAATCCAAGGAATTTACCTACTACAAAAAACTTTACAACACTGCACACACTTAGGTTCATCCCTGGAATGTGTACAAGGAACTCAAGGCCGACAATCAGAAGAAGGAAGACAGGAAAGCTGTTAGTTAAGAAAAGTTCCACAAAGAAGAGATATCAGAACTGGCTAGTACATCTATATCCCTCTATTTCAGACATAACATTCCTCACCAAGACAACTGGGTAATCAATCCACGCGCAAGCTCACATATGACTAGCAAGCAGACCTTCTTATGACCTTTAAACCAAGACGAGGATCTGTGAAGTTAGGCGATTGTTCGGTAATAGTATCATTTGATCAAGGGACTATCAAGCTCATGGACAAAACTTCAATTGGTATGTAGCCCCTGTATTCCTTAAAGATATTCCAGGGGTTCGGAAGTTGGATTATATTAAGTTCTTGTCATAGTTCACTACTGTTTCTTTGGGAAAGGATTTTCTTTGCATAGTAAAGGTGCAGATATGAGTATATACAGGGAGGATAACAGAGAAGTGACATTAGGAAGCTTGACGGGCAAGACTATTTTGTGCAAGAAGAGAACGTAATGGCCAACATGAAGACTTACAAGAAGTCGCCTAAAGCCCATGGACATCGCTCACCAACCTACTGCAAAAGTACCAACTACACAGATAATCTAATAATCTCTCATATTCCGAATGACTGTTACTGTGAAAACTGTGTTACCTGCAAATCAATAAAACTTAAACTTGAATCAAGAGAAACAGATGTGATAATATCTATCTGTTAATCCACTCACATCTCACAGGAAACCATTCTTCCCTCTACATCAGAAACTTGTAATACTTGGTCACCCTTATTACTGATTGTACATGGTACTCCTTGATTTAGCCTCTTAAGGCCACATCTGATTACGTTAAAGTATTCAACTTATTCATTAAAGGAAGACCTACCCAGGACAACACTACTACTAAATGATTCAAGCCAGATAACAGTGGAGAATATATTAACAAAGATATGACAACAAAGTTTGAAAAACTGGGAATCATATATGATAAAATAACTCCTGGCTTACAGGAATCTAATAGCGTTGCCGAATGGTAGAATAGGACTAGTATCACATTTATACTCTCTATTTCATCAAGTCTTACACCATATTGATGGGCCGAAGCAGTTACAACAGTTGTATACTTCTGGAACATACGCCTTTATCTGATCCATTGGAAATCTAAGTACTATGAATCCCACAACAATAAGTATCCTTTACTAATGCAGTTACACCTCTACGGGACTAAATACTTTGATTATATGCCTGAGGGGACCATAAAATCAATAACAAAATTACATCCCTGGGCCATACAAGCATCCCTCTTTGCATATACATCCTCCAGCAATATATAATATATTTACATATTATCATGGCAGAAAATCTGGTAAACGCGTCAGCTCTACTGGACAACTAAGACAATAATACCACTTAATCCCAAGGAACTTGCACCCTTCCCAGGGACCTTTGCAACTATCTACCGACCTTCCTACCAGAGAGTATCCAAAGCAGATCTGGCCAAACTGTTCGCTCACCATAATCCTTTGGCAGAAATGTCATAGTACCATCTGACAAGGATCCCATAACCAACAGCCAAGTAGTTTATCACACCCTAGAGGAAAAATATACCCTTGCAATAGACGAGAAAATGAAGGTACTGGAGAAGACAGGTACTTTCTAAGAAGCAGATAGTGCAATCTCACCAACGATTATTTATAGTAAATGGGGTTTTAAAACTAAGGGACATGCTATTGTTACATTAGAGTGGTACAGTACATTGGGTGTTTACAAATGATTTTCACAAGTCCTGGGTTTGGACTTTGAAGATACATTGGCTCTGGACATCTGATATGAATCACAAAGATTCATCGTTGGAATATATGCAAAGAACATATAGCGATCACAGCAATTCAATGTCAAATCTGCATTCAGATTGGTAAGTCGAAAGGAGATGTGTACATGGGACCGTTACCTGTATCTTGTAATGGAGTCAAAGTATAACAACTTAACCGCAATATCTATGAAGTACAGCAATGTGTGAATTAATATTATGATCGTCTGGCTAGATAAGTAATCTCCAGAGGATTTGTGACATCCATACTTGCCTGATGTATGTTTTTTCACAGTAAACCCATTTTATACCTATCGGTTTACCTTAACAACATCGCTATATACTTGGCTAAAAACCTCTAGCTGCCTCTCTGTAAGAAGACCTGATAAAGGGAATTGATAATACAGACTTATGGGAACCTACATTCCTACTTGGCCTATACATCACCTTTATACCAGATAGGTTATCTCTTACCCACAGATCATGAATGAAGTTTTTCCTCGTATGATAGGGTATGCAAAACTCACGGCCTCATTCTACACCCTTGCCTAATAGAATTTAACTATAGGATGGGATACTGGATGAACAAATACCGGATATGTTCATATACCAATCAATAATTGGATCGCTTATGTACCTAACAACTGGTATCAGGCCCAGTCTATCATAGAAAAATCCTTTATCTCACATATTTCTTTCCTGCCTCACTGAAATCCACCAGTAGGCTGCTAAACATGTCCTTTAGTAAATTCAGAGTAGAAAACACAAGTGACTCTTCTAGCCTTGTACAACTACAAACACGATGAACATCTATGTAGATGTGGACATAACAGCCTTTCTCGATATCTGCCACTCCTTCTCAGGGTATATTATACTTTTAAACAAAGCTTGTATATTGTGACAGTTGAAGAAACAAGCCTGAGTCACAATATCTACTATAGAAGAGAATTATGTACCTATTTCCCTAGCAGCAAGACAAATCCAATGATAGACCAAAGGTCTCAGAGACATCCGCCTTACAACAGTGAGTACTTTACATGCTGACTATACTGGCCCAAACCCTCTGTCAACTAGGTATTGACTTACTGAATCAAAAAATATATCAATATTCATATTCACAAAAGAGGAGAAAAGATAGAAAATGGTTCTTTCCGTCTCCAGAAGGTTTCGCCATGACAAGATCTTGCCAACATTTGTACTGATGTTCTTGTTAAACTGGCACAGGAAGGGAGGATGAGATTGTAAGATTCAAGATCATTAGGGGAAATGTTGAAATTAAGCAATTCGTTTCATATATATATTTCATACAGTTCTTTGTTCTTGTCAGTGTTTGGTTATCTCTAGTTTACTTAGGAAAACTTCGGACTTTACAACACCTAGAGTATAGCATAATTTAGGTTATTTTTCATGATAATGATAGAGAATAAATGCGTATATTTCTTATTTTGAATATGGGATTTCAGAGTTAACTTTTTATGTAAAGAGACCTTTTACCTGTCATTTATCATATGTTATCTTTTGGTTTATTTCATGCACAACACTTCAGATTGCTTATCTTGTATTAGAATTTCCTGTATAGTTTTTCATGGTCAAACATGTTCACACTTATATTTCTTACAATGATTTCCCTATATTGTTACTGGGTGCAAGGAGGATACACACCTGTATAAATATCCGGTTGCTATATACTTTATTTAGTTAATTAAGGACAAGAACTACTACCAATCTATATTCATACAACAAACTGCTTACAAGTGTATGCACAGTATAATTTTAATACTGTATTGTATTTTCGTACTTATGCTATAAGATTGTGCTAATACACATAATTATACAACTAATTCTATAAAGACTATTTTCATGTCAAATTCTCTAGTGCCGCTAACCTAGTTTTCTCATACATAAGTTTTCAGAGATATCTTGTAGCCAATAACGTCATGTTCTCAGTGGGTTCTATAGTTTGTATAGAAGGGATTAGTCTTGATTGTTTCTTATCTAGTGTTGTAGTATACATATTCTGCAAGGAAGAGGAGTTTTGATCAATTGTCTTATTGGTAGTAGATATACGCTTTTAGTTCTATTGAAGTTTTATCTGGTTTCTTTCAGTCTGTGTAGCAGTTTGCAGGTTAAATACTATACCTATATTTCCTTCGATTTTACGCTATATAGTTGTTTCCTCAACTAGAATCCTACTATATATTTACTACTACTACTACAGGCTTGATATAGGTTATTACTTAGTTGGGTTTATATGTGATAAGCACAAGACTTTGATTGTTATTTCCTAGTTTGTTACAAGAGTCTAATTGGCGATTCTTTTAAAATTTCAATTCTCATTAGCCTTTGCTTGATTCTACATTTTTAGGAATAGCTATCCTCCTGCTATATCTACAGAATTTGAATAGTATTAATGACTGCTTGTTGCTACTTGCTTGGATTCAATTACTTGCTTCATTAGCAGAATCCTATCACTTTCAACATGATCTTAGGAGAATATTGTTAGTTTGTTCTGTAGTGACTGGAAGCAGGTTAGTGGAACAGCTTTTGTTAAGCATTTCCACCTATATTCTTTTGTGTTTAATGACCTTTAATTAATTACATATTCTTATACACAAGGCACAGACAACTTTTATATTTAATAGTAGAATGTGAATAGATATTCTTTTAGTAGAATACATTTTCCGGGGTTTATTGAAGACCTATCTATTGACAATTCTCATCCATTACCAAAAATAATTACTTGCCTCCTGTATGCCCTATAAGTCTGTTGCACTTGACACGCAGATGTTAAGCCTTAATCAGATGAGAGGTTGGAAGTATATCCTGTAAATGGATTCCTTGTTTCATCTCCTGCCTACCACAGGCGGCTTAACCAAATATCTAGGATTTACTTTGTGTCCTAATGATATATGATCTGCTGCATACTCTCACACATTGTAACCTACTCCCAAGTATCTCGAGAATCCCAAAGGGACTCTGAAGATACTATTAGGATAGGGGGAGAAGCGTCAATAGATAGGTCTTCAATAGACAAGGTAAAAGGTATGGAACTGATAGAGTGACTGTTCAACTTGTAGTATTAAAGATGATAGTCCTGTGAGGCTTGAGAGTCCGAATCCTTAAGGGATTGCAGGCTCTTTAAATACAAAAGATTGTAGCTAGTAAAACTAAACAAAAGGGCAAACAACCTGTCAAACAAACATGCTAACAGAGGCAGCATACCAAGGTAACCATATTCCTAAAACAGAGGGTTAAAAGCGACAGGATGGAGCTAACAAAACAAGTAATGGAATCCAAACAGGAAGGAACAAGAGATCGCTTCTACTATACAAATCCAGTGGGTATAGCAGGAGGATAGCGATACCCAACTGAGCAGAAGCAAGGAGGGGTAGTAATAAGCGAAACAAGGAAAGAATAACCAGTTAGGAAGTCATAAGCAAGTAGGAAGGGACAACCAAGTAGTAGCGCTTATCAGGTATAAACCCAAATAAGTAATAAACAACATCAAGTCAGTACTAATAGTAGAAACATAGTAGGATTCCGTTACATTCCCCTTAAAAGAAATAAAACAAACAAATAAATAAGGAATATCCTAAAGGGCTTAATGACCAATCCGTCTTTCGAGTATTCCACTCAATTTCAAAACATATAACTTAATCAGTAAACATATATCCATCACTGGTGTCAGGACCTTACACCTTTATAAGCCCCATAGTAGCGAAGACAATACCATGAAGCAGTTAGCCTTCCATCTTAAATTCATCTAAGGTGGAGAGTGTTGTGCTGGTATCGGATTCTGAGTAGTCTGAGTCTTGGAGAGGTTTCCAAAATCCGTAAGGGTCAAGCTCAGGTGAGAGGGGGGCATAGTCCGGTTTCTGAAGTGTCCAGGCAGAGAAAGTCTCGCCATGGGACCAAGAGAGTCTGAAAGGTATAGATTCATTGTAGGTATCGAACCAGTAGGATCTGATGAGGGTGC
>QFET01011319.1:32546-44710 GCA_003316355.1 Tuber calosporum | reverse complement strand
CCTGACCTTGGGGGGGGGGGGTGTCGGATGGGTGCCCATTGCATACTTCAGTGCAACACGCAAAAGGCCGAGTGAATATACAAGTACAGTACAGTACAAGTACACCTTGAAATAGAATTGAGAGCGCAAATTTTTTTTTTTGTAAAAAACACTAGTAACAGTTATAATTATCACACTGTATGACACTGTCCACTACTCACCGGGAGTGCACAGTATGCGATATATTTAAATTTAAATAAAAACCCCCCCCCCTTCAGAAAAGGGCAGAAGAAGTCGAAAAAGAGGGTATTATTACACTTCCAGAAGTATATCATATCATTCTATTCTATTCTCAGAGAACATATGATAAAAAAACATCCAAAACCTCCAATTTCTTCTACCACATCACGAATGATAAAAATCGAGAAACCGATTCTCGCCTCTTTTTTTTTTGTTTTGTTTACCCTACGGTAGCTAAGTTGATCGCGGACCTGACGCTCATTTCAAGTGGTTAACTTAATACCTAACCATATGGATATGATAATTATCTTCATACCAAGTCTGACCATTCCTATCATATAAACCCTCATCGAGGAGATTGAACTTCCAGTGTTCCTGCGAATCTCAACGATTATTATTATTGTTGTTGTTATTGTTATTATTAAAGATTGAAACGAATTCCCGGAGTGGACGGGTCTTCATGAAGGAGCGAGGAGAAATTATAACGCTTATGATATGTCGTGTCTCTGGTATCTGGCGGCGGAATTCCCTTGCGTGCGGAGCGAGAAAGGGGTTGTCGCGAGCGAGACGGGAGGTTTTTGAGGAGCTACATAGGTATATATCATACTATTATAGATGTATGACTGCAGGTCGTCAGGCACCCCGTATATCGATATGATGCAATACTCGTGGCTTGCGGAGATCCTGTTTGGGGATATGATACTGCGTCGGGGCTTCAAGTCGGTCGCCATAAGCATGGGTCCTAGTAGTACTATAGAAGGGGCAGTCCGAGTGATTGTTCATGTTTCACCACCGCTGTGTACCGGCTCGGCTGATGGAAACCTAGCCTGTTCTAGCGCCGCGAGGATTGGCAGGCTTTTGCTGTCTGGCTGGCCGAGGTTTGCTTGTGGTACCTATGTACCTTCTGTGCGGGTATGAACTCGCGATGCCAGAATCTGGTGACGCTGGGACAGACCATACTTGGATCTGGTAAATTCAACAATCACAGCAGCCAGGATGCGCCAGTTCTGTGTCCATGTTTCAAAACATTATTGCTAACCAAACCCACCAGACCACTTACTATTTTGTAGCTAAAACGAGGGCCACCCGCCCACCAGGAAATCCCCACACGCAGAAGCGGCGAACAGCCCTGGACACAAGCACAATACACAGTACCAACCCACATATCTCATAGCCGTAAAAAATATCTTATACCATTAACGCCACGCCTAAGAATATAAAATACGAGTGTGCTGAACAGATCCTGAAAAGGCCGCCATCCCGCGCTACCTCCCGAGCTCTCTCCTCAATCTCGCCGCCGCACTCCTCGGCTCTGGTGCTGGCCAGGTCAGTACCAGCTCGTCAATTTCCTACCACGCAGGTTAGCGCCGCCATCCACAACACCAGTGAAATGATAACAGATAAACCGACATCTATAAAAACTTTACTATTCAACACACCAGTCCCGCCAAGCACAACTCTAACTCCCGGTGTTGAAGCGTTAATTTGCGCAATCAACTTCGCTTCTTCATACGTTGTGCCTCCGACCATGAAGATAACGATATCTTGGGGCTTATCCCTTGTTGTTCCGCCAGCTTCCACGAACGGATGCGTAGTTTCTTTTAGACGGCCCTTGATCAAGTTGTTGAGGGTTTGCTCCAGACGCGGGGTGTGTTGGGTGTAGACATTTTCGACACCCTTAAGACCTTTGAAGCCGCTACGTGCTCGAGAGAAGATGCTGTCTACTTCGAAAACATCTTCTTGACGCTTTACGGTGGATTGATAGTGTAGTAAGTTGGAGATTGTCTAAGTTTGTTAGTTATGTAAAAAATCAAGATTGGGATACAGAACCTACATTGAGCTGGGAGTGTGGGACCCCATTAACTTGAAGTAAATCTAGAAGGACTGCAAGGGCGTTGTTGGGGTGCTTCTCGTAGCGTAAACTATAGAGCGCCACTAATCGGACCTTGTTTCCGCTGGGAATGTTCGATTGCAGGAGACGTTGGAGAGACTAACACTATTAATAAACAAATCAGTGTTTAACCCCGAAAGTGCCAAGCATACCTTTAAATCAGCTCCATGCGAGTCGTTACAAGCGAGACTCTGCTCGAGCTCACTAACCTCCAGCAGGCTATCCTCCCCAACCCTCCTGCTAAGCTCCCCAACAAGTGTGACGTGCTTCGTAACATTCCCGGAAAGCCTCCGGAACTCAGGGTACTCTTCAACAAATCTCTTCATATCCGCGATACTCTCGATATTCATGTTTGACTTGGTCTTGTGTTGATATGTATCCACATAATCCTTGATGTTCCCACCGAGGTCGCCGAAGTTGAGATACATATTCTTCTTAAAGAATGGGTCCTGATCTTGCGAAAGCACAATCTCCTGGCCGATTGTCAGTAGCCACATTAATCAAGCCCCAGGATACCCATACCTTTAGCTCAGGCCTAACATCCGGCACCTCGGACAAGTCCACCCGTCCATTATGTATCCCCAACAATTCGTGGACCATGGCTTGATATGTCCACTGCGACAGCAAGGGTGTGATCGGGTCATTCCTGCGATCAAGGATCAACAGAATTGGCGGTGTATCCGCCCTTCGCCCAAAGTCAAAAAGCTGGTCCTCTTGTGCAATTTGATACTTGATCTCCACCGCTAATTTTTTCGCCAACGCGCTATTCTTTTCATACCGCACGAGCGGTCTCTTCTTCAAGCTTAGTAATACCGCGAGAACCCCCTCTGTAGAACGCACTAGTCCGTCTCCATTCCACATATCGGGTGATGTAGACCATATACGTCGTTGGGCGCCGCCGAAGCCTAGGGAGAACAGATCGGGATTGATAACCAGAAAGTCTGCAAAGTACTCGTGGACCACGCGGACTACTTCATGATCGTCAGCTTCTGCGAGGCGTTCCAGTGACGACTTCTTGACGATGTTGCTGAAGTCTTCTCAGGCCGGGGTTAGCTTACGCTACCAGAGAGAGAGATGGAGGGGCGCGCGATACATATGTGATATTCCCCATACTTTGGCTCCCGAAACTCATCGATTAAGAGCTGTACCGCATCCGAAGTCGGCCGTACAAAGCAAAGACACCGAAGATGTCGCATCTTCTCCCGATCGGCATTGTCTAACCGGCTAAATAACATTAGCCTTCTCTTCAACCTCGTAGACAGCTAGACAAACTCTATTAGATAAACTTCATGGCTGAGTAAGGTGGACTGTGTGATGGCTGTAGATATTATGGACACCTGGACAACATTAGTCCTCCGGAACTCAACGGGATGAGAAGTGGGACCAACGGTTTCACTATCGAGGAGGAGAATCTTCATTTTCCCAGAGGAGCCTCCGGCGCCAGTCGACGATACCATCTTCCCGACATAACTCGAAACGGCGGATACTATATCCATATTTTCTGTGGTTGGTTGATTAACAAGAGCGGCGATGGATTCCGGAGGTGTTGAAGATGTCGTTGCCAAGACTGAATGTGTGCCTGCAGCTTTACGATAGAGATGTTACACAAGTCGGACGCCTAACCCCCCCAACTTCAGCGTCACAATAGGAGACTATGTGCTCTGCCAATCAACAATTTATGAAATATGTTAAGACAAACCAGAGCAACGTCCTAGGTGCAACAAATTATTGGCAATTGCGATCAGATATACAAGCGAGAGAAATATTTCCAGAGATCCCTCTTACGCCTGACACTCATAATTCAATCTCCAACGCCAGTTCTACACACTCAATCAAATGCTTCAAAATTGAAAAACAGCGCTCAGGTATCATACACCACAGCCGATTCGTTAGCTACACTTTGTGAAAAGAAAAAAAAAAAAAAAACCCCCCCAAGCCCCCAAACAGGCAACCAAAGAAACAGAACTGATCCCCCGATTTCACTCAATAATTCATGCCTCGTTGCAATTTCCTCCGGCTCTAAAAACCCTCCGTCATATCCCTACTATTTATAAACTCATACACGTGTGCTGGCAGCTTATACTGTATCATCCCGGCGTAGATCATCACGTTCTTAGCTCTAGTCCTAAGTTCATTGAGCTTCTGGTTCCTACTAGCGTCCGCGTACATGCTGTCCCGTAGCTCCGCTGAAAGACGGCTACAGCACTCCACAGTCATCTTGAGAAGAATACCGACATTCCTGGCAACGGCATCATGAAGGGTGCCGAAGTTTTGGGCTCGGCGACGGATGGAGCCCACATCCGCATCGTTTTCGATGGGTATCACATCAACATCCTGAATAATCTAAAGTAATGTTAATGCCAAGCACGCCCACGAGTACGGCACGAGAAAAGACTCACTTGAAGACATGACTCCCATTTTCCTTCCTGGTACCCCTTCTTTGCCTCTGCAATGCTAAGAAGCACCTCGGCAGCTTCTCTGCCCCTAAACGAAATTTTGCTATACATTGCGGCATTGTTGGCATACACACTAAGCATGCGTTTAGCCAACTGAACTGGGTCATCGACAGATGTGAGGGAAGACCCTGCACTTGGTAGAGCGGAAGTTCCGGCCTGGTGGCTGAAGTCCAGTGTAACATCTTCAGAGGCAATAGAGTCGGAAAGGTTCTTGTTAATGATCTCAACAACAGTCTCGAAATCCTCAGCGAGGTGATATAACAGGACTGCATCTGATGCTCTGCCGTCATCACTCGCCTGGCCAGCGGCTTGCTCTGTAATCGTTCGGAGGTATTCACGTTGGTCGTCCAATTTAATAAGCTTCATCCTCCTTTCGATGGCACCCTTCTGTCTTGTCCCATCGGCATGCACGTCACCAAGAAGCTTGGTGAATTCTCGAGTTTCCAATACAAGCTCCCTGAGTGCATCGTGGCAGATGGTAAGGTGCTGATTGCCAGCAGGCGCAGGTAAGTCACCATTCAGACAGATAAGGCAGAGATAGTCTACAGCCTCCTCTGCATTTGGTGTTCGGAAGTCTCTAGTGTAGTAGCCAATAAGCCGAGGGAAGTTAATCTGCTTCTCTCCTTTAGGTCCCAAAGTCACTGCAATGACAAAGTTATTAACATCCAAAATAATCAAAGTGTGGGCGATTTCTTACAAAGATCTGTGTCTGCTTTTGCGGGATTAGGGGTTGGCCTTAGCAGCCCATAGTAGGTAAGCGCAATCGCAAAGTGAACACCATCCACAAACTGGAACGAATAGAGATAATGAACGGCCTAGGCCCAGTCAGCACCGAATACCCCAAAATGGATAGGAACAGACAAGCTTACATCTTCGAAAAGTCCAGACATCATCAACATCTGGAAGTACAGGCCCACATTGCTTCCCTTAGTTCCAAAATGCTTGGCTCCAAACTGGATGACGCCTTTCTGTAAGTCCTGCATTGTAAACACCTCGTGTGCTGGGTCTGTGGATCTATCGATCTCGCGGGCAAGCACAAGCTGCAACCACATCCAGTCTTCTGCCGTAGGCATGACAGTAGGAACAGATCGCTTTGCAAGCTCACATCGACCAATAATCTTATACACCGCAGGTTTGAAAATATCTTTAGTGTCCTCAGAATGCTTCACACGATTGTTGTACTCCGCCTGAATTCTGTCCAGGAGATTTCTGGGTAGCCGGCGCTCATCACCAGCGGAACAGTATGCGTGGAGATACGTTGGGAAGCTGCGGTCAAGCTTCTGGAACGATTGTTGGTTTTGTCTAACAAATTCATCGGCTTCCTCGAGATAACCGGCTCGGATAAGATAGAAAATCAATGCCCAGCAAGGAACGTCGGCAACAAAATCAAAGTTCTTGATATCCCATTCGGGGATATCCTTATTGGTAGCTAGTTTGATGTTGATATAGCCACGGAACTTATGGAAGACGGATGGAATACCACCAACTTTAGCTATTTGAGGATTTTCGGCAATAGCACTCTCAACGACATCCCGATACCTTTAGGGCCATTAGCAGTCATCGACCAACATTATGCAGGCTGGAGGAACATACTGTTTCTCTAAAAATTTCCTTGAACCCTTCTGCACATGTTTACGAATCCTAGCGGCTTCCTGACTATCGTTTGCTGTGTTGACAACATAGTCCTTGACAAAGCCTCTCTCTCGGGGCCCACTGAAAGGATTCGCATCATGGACCTCAGATTCGCCAGTAATATACGATAATAATTTCCAAGAGTCATGAAGTTGAACGGTCAACTGTCAACAAATTAGTAACAACGATCCTAATCATGTGTCAGACGAGCCTACCAAATCGGTGCCGGATTCACCCGTAATATCTCCAAATGTCTTCATCACTGGGAAAACACCACGAGCAGCATTCCCAGACACCAACCTAACTTCATTCATATGTTTGATAGCCAAGGCATAGTGCTGTTGCCTGACCTGCACCTGTCTGGATAGCTCCAACTGCCTTCCAGGGTCAATGTCACCGAACAATGTCCCTTGGTGACCACTGGAAGCGGTGGCAGATGCGGAGCGCCCGAGAACACTATTCCCCAAGGTAGACTTGGACCAAACACTCGCCTGCGGCCCCCTCCCTAGCCCAAACGACGAATTCAACCTCGAGCGTCCAAAAGACGATGCCCCGAACGCACTAAGACCTCCCCCGAAACCACTAGCGCGTATATCTGCAGGGTTACCGCCGGTAACAGCAGCCGATCTTGGAGCCAAACCGAAGTGCTCAAAAATTCGCTGCTTCTGAGCTTCCCACTCCATCGTGACGTTTTTCGCAACAAAGACGTCGAAATCTCGGCCAGTCCGACGCATCCCGTCTTCAATTGAGGACATGACATTTTGCTCTTTTCGGTTACGAAGGTACGTCTGTCCGGGAGTCAGCAACAGGATACGGATATGTGTAGAGGGAGAGCGTACGTCTAGGTCAGTATCGGCTCGAAAGCTAGAAGACTCGTAGGCATTCTGGAAGTCAATAGAGTCCAAGTCACGCAAGACTTCATCAGTGTTTATTCCTCCAGCAGCAAGTAAGTAATGTCTGTAAAGAGGCTCCAAAAAAAAAATCAGCATTCCACAACAAAAGCACATTCGCGGAATTCGACACGTACGCTCTCGCATCTGTTTGTCGTTGCCCCTCTGGTGCTCTCCGTAGCTCTTTGGCTCGTCTCTCAATTTCGCTCAGCCCCAGCTGGATAGGAGGCAATTCGCCAGAATCCTGACCCTGGCGTAGTTTCCGTGACTGCTCTAACAGAGAGCTGAAGAGCGTAGATGTTGGAAAGCTGGCAACTGGCTCTGTCATGGTGATGTGGATCTGAGAAAGGATGTGGATGGACGGTTGACGCGAAAGACTCCCAAAAACATCGGCACGTTACGGGCGCGGCTTGGCGGATCCTTCCATCATAGACTCTGACTCGCCCTTGGGTCTCTGGAACATGTTCAATTGTTGAAAAGCACCCTCTCAAAAAATTTCTTTCGATACCCTTTTTACACCAAAGTGCCCATTCTCACTACCCTCTCTCACAGCATAATACCCATGAGAATCTACCAAAATCTGGTAGCACTCACCAATAAGCCTGTAGATAACATAGGAAATATTGCAGGACCTTTGGATACTATTATCATAAAGGAGTGAAGAAAATGCCACATAAGCACAAGGTATCACACAAGGTATCAGTTTCTGTTCTAGATGCATGAAGCCCATATAAAAATCTAGGCACCTTTCACAATACCGGTAGTTTATGAAATTGTGAACACTAAACACAGCTTTGATCCCTTCTACTTCTGCTTTTGGGGGTTTTTAGTGCACAGTAATTATCTAGCTGATGGGGAGATTTAAAGTTTTTTTCAAGAAGGCAGAATCGAGAGCTGTCTGTTTGTCTGTTTGAAGGTGTCCATTTCCCGCTAGTTTGGTGTAAAGACTGGTGCCGGGCGGAACGTTTCTGACTTAGTATCATACTGTATTTCCCCTAAGGCATGCCCTCTACAACACAGCACCGTTATCGCACTGACATCTAGCTAAAATTTCCCACAGCCTAGACTATTTCTACCGTACAGACGCCAACTGTTATTTCCCTATCCAGCTTCTGCAGATTGGGCAGCGTCCTCATCCTCAGATTCATTATCTGGTAATAGCTGCAAGCCCGCCAATTTAGCGCCCTGTTCCTTCTCTACCTCGTCTAGGGCCTTCAGTCCAGCAGACGTGAGGTAATGGAATAAGGGTGACCTAAATGAGTCAATAAAATGGACGAATTGCGTATATCTAGCAAACGTTAGCGTTTATAGTTGGAGGTATTCCGGGCAAATATTAACATACACATGAGCTCTCTCTTCCTCCTCAAACAGTTTGGTATATATCATTTTGTCTCGAAAGGCATCTATTTCTTTGGCGTGCTTGGAGAAGTCTATTGGCTCTTTCTGAAAGTCTCGTTCAGCTCTTCTATTATAAGCATCAAAGACTGGAGATTCTAAAAGAAGCCCCAGGCTGGGCGCTTTTGGTATAGATACTGCTCGAGGCCCGCATGCCTCCTTGATACGCTCGAGGGGGCACCCGGTCCGGACGACCATCATTACCATGCCTACCATTTTGCCTTTTTGACTTGTTAGCTTTGGGGAGATCCCCTTCGTCCCAGAGTAACTCACGAATTTGGTGCATCATAAAAGATTGGCCATGAACACGCAGGGACAGCCACTCAGTATCATTGATAATGATTGGATCTAGCACCTGCGGGGATCAGCGGCAGTCAATGATAAGTATTTAAATCGTGTACTTACCTCAAATGACTTGATAAACCTCTTAGAGCTAGGATCCTTGAAGGTTTTCTGAATTGTGAAGTTGTGAAAATTGTGAGTCCCTTCATAGAATTTAAACCCTTCTCGGACCTTTTGTAACCTCCTAGGGGATATCCGGTAAGTCTTCTTCTCAGCGCGATATATGGCCCCGATTTTCTTCCATAATCCGGTCCCAACATTTATGTCCCCATCTGTTGCATCTTCTCCAGGAGGGCCGATATCTATGCTTTCGGAGTCTACTGTTTCCCTCTGACTGCCTACTCTCTCCTTGTGCTCAGTCGCAGCCCCAGATCTGACTTCATATTCCAACGCCTTATCGAGAACTTGCTTATCCACGTTACCCAACTGTTCGTAGATCTTCTTGTTGACTTCTTCCCACCATCCATCGCATTCTTCATTTCTTTCCAGGAGGCCCTCCAGGTCGCCTTCTCCCTCAGCCACCTCGTAACAGACCTTGGCCAAATAGCTTTTTGGATGCGGCGGTAGAAAGCAGTGCGACGGAACCAGATACTCGTATCGCCTGCTATCGCATTGCTGATATGAACTGAAAGATCCAACTGTACGAACGATCCCCCAGACCCTGATCTGCTCGGGAAGATGGGAATTTATCTTGTCGATGATATCGGAGTCCTCAATGATGAGTTTTAACGATATGACATTGCCGGCGGCATGGACACCTTTATCTGTACGCGCGCATCGAACCAGCGATGACTTTGCAGATCAGTAAGACCCCAATTCCTAGGATAATGCAAAAGTGGGAAGAGAAAACCTTCTTAGGATCGTCCGAATTAGCTTTAGAAATAGCCCCAGCCTGTACGAAAGCCTCAAATAAATCTCCTTCAATACTCTTGTGTGGAGGATTTAACTGCATCCCTCGATACCCAGTCCCACAATACCCAATCAGCACAGCAGCCTTCTTCTTGGGCCTCCTCTCCTCTTTCTCTCCTCCCTCTCCGCTCTCCCCTCCCTCCTTCACGCTCGCAGCTTCGGAATTCCTAGGCTCCCACTTAGAATTTCTATTGCGCCTGGTGAACCCAGAAAGTGTTAGTCATCACACGGTGGACAGCCCCCCCGGGGAAGACCAACTCTAACATACTTAAATGCCATTCTGCCCTGGTTTGGTTTCTTCCTTTTGGAGGACGAGCTGCTGCCGCCACCGGGCCCACGACTGTTGTGATGTCGGGCTTGGCTATTCTTGGCTCCCCGCGAATTGCTGCTGGAAGGGACGGTTTGGTCGCCAGCGGGAGGGTCAGTTGTGGGGCCCGGATCCGGAGGAAGAAGAGGAGCTTTTGAAGAACCATTGGCATCTATCATCGGGAGTGTGGGTATATATCCCGGTCGAGAGGAGAGGTATGATACTTAAATTTCATGAACTTAGGGGGTACATAAGATGAGTCTGAAGCCGGGTAACAGTTCTTCTGGCCGTGAGAAATGGGGCTTGGGCCAAACACCTAGCAAAAGAGGAGACACCCAGCGACCCAGATCCTCCTGCCCTTTTCTTTAGCAACCTTTAGGTTCTCCACCCACATGTAACTTGAGCTCACATTCTGCTATCGTACAACACCACCACTTCCATTTGCCAGGTTATAGACGCAATGGACGACCCCCGTCGCTCCCGTTCGCACCGCGCCCACTCACCGCACAACTCTTCCCGCCATCACCGTCACCGTGACCGTGGCTCCCGCTCAAGCTCTAAATCCCGAGACCACCATTCCCGTGAACGTCATTCCCGACATCGCCGCCACCACCGTCGTCATAAACGCACCCGCTCTCCCTCACCGGCTGTGATTCGCCCTTTAAACGCCCGGCGAATTTCTCGACATGATTTTGATTTTCATAAGGATGTGTTCGCAGACTACCTTGACATTCAGAAGGGGTTGATACTCAATGAGCTGGACAGGGCCGAAGCGAAGGGACGGTTCAAGAGATTTGTGACCCACTAGTAAGCTACATCTTCCCCTACGGCGTTATTGGAAGGAATCTAGGGGCTAATTGGCAGTAATCATGGGGAGTTAGCGAGGGGGTGGTATGATCGGATAGTTAATAGGAAGGCCAGCGATTCATCGAAGGTTCCTGAGGAACAAAAGAGCAAAATCAGAAAAGATGAAGATCTCACTCAACCGGAGAAGAAGAAACAAAGAGTGGGCACTCCCCAGTCTGACAAAAAGGACGAAAGTGAGGAAGTGAATATAAGCGAGAACGGAGAATCCAGCGAAGAGGAAATAGTGGGGCCGCTGCTCCCAGGCCAGCAACCCTCAAAGCAATCCTGCGCACGGGGTCCTACAATTCCTTCAAAAGAAGACCTCGACTTCCAAAAAGGTTAACTCCCCTCTCCTAACCACCCCCCCCCCTACAAAACCAATCTAACAACCCCACTAGAACTCTTCCGTGAAGACCAAACCTTCCAACACCTCGAACTCCGCCACGCCCGCAAGCAAGAGCGCAAACTCGAAAAGGAGCGCTTAGAAGAACTCGTCCCCCGCGCCGCCGCCGGCACTCACGAACGCAAGCTCGAGAAGAAAGCCGAACTCAACGCCAAGATGAAGTCCTTTCGTGAGAAGTCACCTGACCAGGAAGTAAACGAAGAAACGCTTATGGGCGCCGGCGGCACAGACGGTTTTAAGCAGCGGAAGGCCGCGATGGAACGGAAGAAGAATGATCGCGAGCTACGGAAGGAGGAGTTGCTTAGGGCGAGGATTGCTGAGAGGGAGGAGAGGTTGCAGCAACATCGGGATAAGGAAGAGAGGACGATGGCAATGTTGAAGCAGTTGGCTAGTCGGTTTAACAATTGATTTTCTCTCCGTTCTTCCCCCTCTCTCCTGTTTGTATGTAAAGAAGAGGAAGAAGAAGAAGAAGACATATTACATTACCGCTGTGTAGCTTAACTTACTCCCTAGTACCTTGTCAAATTTCCAAAATCAATACCCCTACTCTATTCCACCCCCAAATGCATTAATTCCTTCCTGACCACACTATCCATTCATCCACTCGCCCACCATCGTACGGTGTTCTAGTAATCACAAAGCCTCACTCGAAAACTACCCTCCCCCCACCTCCAACCTCCAACCCACCATCACACCCACGCATAGATAAACACGATCACCTCCGCAACCAACCAACCAATAGCATCCCGAGAATCCAGAATTCGCCGACACTATCCTGACTGACGCTAGAAAACGCCGGTATCACACAGCATCACACAACATCACACAAACCAACACAAACCTCACACACCCAACACATCCCACCCCACCCCCC
>QFET01011319.1:0-27982 GCA_003316355.1 Tuber calosporum | reverse complement strand
ACGGCAGTGCACTGGTAAAGGTAGGAGGAGGAAACCTTTTTACCCCTTTCGCATATTTAAGGTGCAGTTATGCGAAGCCATGATGTATAAATGATATTTTTTTTTAGGTTAGTGGTGGCGCAACTTCCGATAACTGTCTTCATTATATCACATTATCCTCCATTTTAACTGAGTATGATACCGGTTACCGCAATTGAGAATGATATGCATTGTTTTCCTCACTCAATTGAGAGAAGTAATTTGGTGTATCGAGGTGGTGGAAAGGATAAACCCGAGTTTTAAGAGTATCATAAAACGCTGCATCCCTTGCTTAGGATGGCCAATTGCACAAGGACTCGTGCGAGGGAGGAGCACATCTTCCGCGGCTGTTTCTTCTATCGTCCATGAGGGGAATAATTTGCGTAAAGCACAGCTGACAATTGCACGGAATAGGACCTCTCATTACCTGGGCAGCTCAAAGGGCTAGCCTCAATCGCCCCCACGGTGCACTCGTGCTCAAAAATTGAGGGGAGTAATATGATACTACAAGTACTATCTGTAGGATACCCGAGCACAGCCATTGCAATTCGTGAGAGCCTGAGCTAAAGGCTGCCATGTGCACACGAACAGTCAAGATCTGTACTTACATAGGGTATGATACCAGTAGGAGGGATTTTTCCAACACCTGTTCCAATAGGAATACTCTAAGTTAGATGGCGACATAAGTGTACTTTGTGGTGGAGATAAGGAGTGTTGGGTGAAATCCAAGACATTATGATCACCATTGTCAATGCTCAAGCACCGTACCGCAGCCGTCCACCCGCAACAACAATCAAGGTTATTATATAGGGTATGATACTGTAGCTTGAGGTTTCATCTCCTACAAGTATCTCACACAAACTCCAGAGCGAGCGCACTAAATACGGTAGGCTGGCACATCCCACTGCCCGTTTCCCTTGACACAGGAGAAACCCCCCATTTTCACGCCCTGAAATGTCCCACAGGAGGAAGCGACGTTGGGCTCACCTGGCCCGTACAGCACTCGTATACTGTGCCCTGCAAGTACGATATTGTGTCTATGTGTGTATATGTGTGTGTGTATATATACAGTACTTGTACGGTACTAAATGTAGAGCTGCATATATGCTGTACCTCTGCCGTATGTACGAATAATGTATGAGTGAATGTGCGTGTATGTGTGGTGGGGCGCTTCTCTCTCCCTCTACAATCCCCCCCCTACTATCCTCTTGCTGCCCAATCCCTATTCTTTCCCCTCCCTCCGTTATCCTGTCGTGTGTTCTGTTTGTGGCATCTGTTGCATTATAGCCTGCTTGTACCGCGAACAAGTAAAACTTGAGTGTGGTATCTCACCCTCACTCTCACTCTGCCTCCAGCCTACGCCCCCTCCTTCCCCTTCCCCATCCTCCCTCCTCCCTCCTCACGCCTGATCTCCCCTGTTTCCTTTCAAGAATTATTCACTTTTATCTCAGTTCTAACACTTCCAAGTGCTTTCGTTCCATCGGCATTCATCTTTGCCTCTCTGCTGAACAGGTCCCCCCCACTACAACAAACTTGAGAACACAATTGTCACCATTACTGATACGCTGAATCCGTCAACCGTTCAAAATGTAAGCAACAGATATGCTTCTCCGTTTATCATGTTCTCAATGAACTCAAGTTCATTTTCCTATGACAAACGCTGACGACAAAAAATCTAACTATTGCCTTTTTACGGCAGGCGTCTCACCGTATCATTCATCTCTACCTCCCAAATCGTACAGCTCGATGTTCCATCCGATATGTCAACTGTAGATTTTAAGGCGCTGATTGCCGCAGAGATACCTGCTGTCTCTTCCGTGGCCCAGCATCTCTATCACAATGGTCGGCTCCTCGCTGACCCTGCCAAAACTCTTGGGGAATACGGAGTTGTCGAGGGGGATATGATAGTCTTGCATACGCGGGGTAGTAGCAGCGGTTCTCCCGGAGCCGCATCTGGCCAACAACAGCAACAAGCTGGGGCAATAAGGCGTTCATCAGGCCCTTCCCAAGGCGCGGGTAGAGGTGCTCCATACGGACGGCGGCCTGCAGCAGCAGGCCAACCATCTGCTCCGGAAGGTCAGACAGGCATGGACTCTGAGATGATTCGTTTGCAGGTTCTAGGGGACCCGAGATTGATGAACGAACTCAGGAGCTCCCAGCCGGAGCTGGCTGCGGCAGTCAATGATCCGGAGAAGTTCGGAGAAGTCTTCCAACTAATGGAGCGACGAAGGGCCGAAGCTGAGAAGCAGAAGCAACGGGAAATTGTAAGTCAAACCTTACTGATCTGAGTAGTGGAGATGAGGTCGCTAACGTAGAACACTGATTTACAGCAAATGTTGAATGACGATCCATTTAACATAGACGCACAAAGGAAGATCGAAGAATTAATTAGACAAGAGGCTGTTATGGAGAATTTGCAAAATGCACTAGAGCATAATCCTGAAGGTAGCAAGCATCCACAATATTATCTCACATGCAGCCCTACTGACGTAAGAACTTTTTCTCGCGTAGCTTTTGGTCGTGTAACAATGTTATATATCCCGGTTGAAGTAAACGGAACTAAAGTGAAAGCATTCGTCGATTCTGGAGCGCAAGAAACGATCATGTCACCTTCGTGTGCTGAGACTTGCGGCATCATGCGACTGGTGGACTCTCGGTTTGCTGGTATTGCCAGGGGTGTTGGGACAGCTAAGATCTTGGGCCGTGTCCACTGGGCTCAGATCAAGATCGGGAATCTGTTCCTGGTCTGTTCGTTTACGGTTATGGAAGGTAAGGGCGTAGGCTTGCTTTTGGGGCTTGATATGCTCAAGAGACACCAAGCTGTTCTTGATTTTAAGAAGGGTTGCCTGGTTATTCAAGATGAAGAAGTTCAATTCCTCGGAGAGAGCGAGATTCCTAAGCATGACGATGACCGCGGATTGGAGGACGAGCCGACTGTCGAAGGCTCAGGTGGATCAGAGGTTGGCGGCAGAACTGGGGTCTCAGTCGGACCCCCTATCACATCTACATCAACTGGATTTGGGCCTCCGTCAGGAGGTAGTGGTGGAGCAGCACCAGAGCAACCAGAGTCTCAGCACTCCGCAGAAGCCATAAGTCAATTGGAGGGGTTGGGGTTTTCTAGGAGTGAAGCATTGGCAGCCCTGAATGCTACTGGTGGAGATATAGATATGGCAGCTAGTTTGCTCTTCCAATGATCGAACTTGGGTTCCGAACCTAGAGGAGCTTTGGCATTTTTACTTGATAATGGCTTCCTTTTTATCTCCTGCTTTCCTTTCTGCTTGCCTTCTTGTTTGAGGGAGTGGTGGGTGTTCAATAGAGGATAATCTAGCGACTGTTTTGGGGATCTTAATTGATGGAATGGTGGGAGGTGGATCCGGCTATATTTAATGCTCAAGATGGCCGCAAAAGGGTCCTTAGCTGTTTTTTCCAATGGCTTATGAAATGCCTTCCAAGCCTAGCTGATCCCATATGCCCCACCCCTTTTCATTCTATGGTATCATCCCTTTTGAGGCGACATGAGCCCTCATTTCGCCATATCATTGTATCCTTCACGCTGAGACCGATATCGATGTCACAACCACGATCCACATCGCAACTCAGCCCCTAACACCAAACAAGCAAAAGTCCAGGGAAACTGAAAAAAAAAAAAGGGGGGGGGAACAAAAAACAGAGCATGTAGCCAGCGCTTGTGTTTTGAGATTGACCTTTTCTAAAAAATATTACACCATCTGTTATTGTTTTTTTTTTTAAAGCAAAATCAAACTTCGGCAATTTCACGAAGACGACGGATTGTCGACCTGGTAGCTGCCGCGGCAGGTGTACTATACCCCCAATGAGCCCTCCATTAGTGCTACTCTTGGGGCAGGGAGGGATGGAGGGAAAACAAGGGAGCGTACGAAACGACCCAAGCCCCACCAGCAACGGTCTTCTTACAAGACCGGCATTCCCAGATTCCGACAGAAGTACGCTTCACACTGGTCTTTCCACAGAAGGTGCAGGTGTACCTGGCGTGTTGGGTGACTTCCATTTTCTTGACCTGTTTGCGGAGGGAGGCGCCGTATCTATCGGAGCATTAACACCCAATTCACAACTCCCTTCCCATATTCTCGCTGCAGCAGCTGCCATGAGGTGTTCGAGCGATGGGGGGGGAAGGGTTGTTTATTCACCTGACACCATATTTACCGGTCACTATAAGAATCACTCATTAGCTTTCATTTTGACCCTCTGATCGCCAAAAAGCCCAAACATGCGGAAAATGACATACCGCCAACCTTCTTCGTGCGCTTGGTCATCTCGTCAGATTTTTGTTGATGGAGTTACTCAAGTTGTTAGTGAGGGTATCCGTCGGTCAGTTGGTCGTCGTATCACTGAAGTCGGATGGTGTTGGAATTTTTCGATAGACCAGGGAAAGTTGCGTGTGTGTGCTTGTGTGTTCTGGCGTAGTGCAATTAGGGCTTTTTTTAGCCCTAGTTAGCAGTCCTTGATCGATTGGGGGAGATAATCTTATCTTTGGGCGGCCTGGCTGCGGCAGGGCAGGAGATAATAGTATTGTCTGTCCGGTCGCGTCAGTCGGGACGTCAACATCAACCGCAGCTATTCGTTCTCGAGCTGATACTCACCATCACTGGTAACTTTTGAGGTCTATTAACTCTACTCTACTCTACGTACCTGCAGCTACTCTATATAACTGCCTTCGAGAACAAATCACTATCATGGCAAACGGGTACCCTTCACTCCTTCCCGTTCTACTCTCACTTACTATAAGCCAAAGCAAAGTACTGACGCAGCCCACAGATGGAGCATATTCGTCGGCCTCTTCGTTGTTGTCGCGCTCTCTGCTGTGGTGTGGGTGTTTGCTCCCAAGGGCGAGAATCAAACGTACTCTCCTCCCTCCTGCCCTTCGCACCGGTGCCCCGGCTAACTCAGGAATCTAGTGTCTGGCGGAGCTCATTTATCCTTACGTTCGCTGCTTGCTACATTATGTGGGGTATGTGCCATCCTCCCCCCCCTCGTTCGGATAGTAGGAGTTGATGGCGTACAGCGATTACTTTTATGGCACAATTACATCCCTTGATCACGCCTAGGAGATCGAATTTGAGACCGGAAGCACACTCGGACCCAAGGCTTTTTTAGGGGTCGGTGGATGCTGGGCGGATGTACGATAGAGGGATACACATGACTCGCACAGGGGCCAGGATATAATATATCTATGTGGCAGTGATGGGGGAACAGGGGGTGGGGAGGGATGGATAGTACCATTAATGGGAATTTAATTGCTTTTGGGATTTTTTCCACCCTCCATTTATGGAGGTTGATGGTGGTGGACAGTCCGTAGCGTAGAGAGTGCTATGGGAGAAGTAATTTTCGGAGTAAGGAGTAAGGAGTGTAATTAGATTGGCGGCGTTGGTACTAGAGGTTGAGGGGCTGTGAGTGGTTTGGCGGCCTGCCGTATGGTAAGTTGTAACTGCAGGCCATTCTCTGATAGTATCGATCTTACTCCATATGCCAGGTTTGCATCACATTGTTGTGAGAATGGTATTTGTGTTTCTGCATGCCCAAGAGATATGCCAGCCCAGTAATTCGAATTCTTCGCTTTGCTGTGTCTGCCAGGCACTTGATCCTGGTCATACGAACTATGCACTTTTTCGAGGAGAATAAGGATTACCGGTACCTCTCCAGCGCGCATCACCCCTAGCTTACTAAGAGAACCCTGCATATCACTCTCGTCAGTTCACATACACCACCATATACCCAAACAGAGAGAAGAGTTCTTGGCCCCCCCCCATACCAATCCTACATCATAGAATCTGACTCCGGTTGCTCTGAGAAATTAAACAGCGAGCCGTGCTTGAGTGCGATTCTCCTAGATTTCTGCGGAACGTCTTGTGCATCCACGACACCACATCCCAGCGCAACGGGACCCATCCCCCTATACGGACCAGGAATGATATTCTCCCAAATTCTGTGACCGACCCAAACCTGCAGCTGCTATATGCTATACCTTCTACTCACTCTCATCGAAGAATAGTCTTCCAATATCTCCTGGTTGTACTGTAGTTGATAGCTTCCCCATTGGTAAATATACATCTCGGGGGTAGCGATTCACGAGTGATTTGGCAAGTCAAGAGATTACTGTTTAGCCTTGCTTCCTCAAGCGAACAATAATAGGTCGGCTCAATATTCCGGTGGTATACATGCCACCGGCATTGCAGTCATACGGAAGGTGTTGTTGGCCAAATACTAGTAAACTGCAAATTATACGGGCCTTCCATTGGAGTATAGAACATACCGGGATGGAGCTAACAAAGCAATTGGCTACAAGGAATTCAACATTCAAATGGCCGATTGAATTACTTTTAGTCCCGCCAAGGTTCTAAAGAGAAGCCGCAGACTCAAGAATCACAAATACCGCCAGTACCCTCCCTTGTCCTTCCTAGGCACCTCTGAAGTCTGCAATCCGCCTTGCCAGTGCTCCAAGGCTGACTAGGAGCTCGGCTTGGGTATGGTGCTATGGTACAAGCAGAAAATAGGTCACGCACCAACCTAGAACAGCAATGACATATCTCCCGCAGAAACTCGGACTAATGCATAAGGAAAGTACGGTAGCCTTTACCTTACGAGATATATGTATGGAGGTATCATAGAAGGTCACGGTCAAGGATTAGGTAAGTTCGCCAAAGAGCACCCCCCCCCCGCCCCGTCACAGTATTAGTCCAGAGAATGTTGGTAAAAATAAATCATCTATAGTTTATAATATATAATACTAAGATGTATTAGTCACCGATGCAATAGCACTAGAAGCACAGATCACAAATATGTAACGATTATAGGTGTCTTCCACCCGTTGTCTCTAGAATTATTATACCTATATTCGCGGATTTGACACTTCCCTATAAGTGCAGTACCTGATGAGTAGCCATTATTCACTGCCCTTGCTAGGAATAAATGTCGAAAGCCGTGGGTGCGCGGAGAGTGAGCTGAAGTCAGAGTGCATAAATCGTGGGAAAGGGAATTTTTCCTCTTCCTCCCTCTTCTGAAACAAAGGTAACTAGCGAAACAGGTGCCCCACAAGCTGAGTCGGAAGGCGGAGGGCAGGTGAACCCTTCTTGTCTGCTCTGGTCCTGCTATGCCACTATAAAGTTTTCGCGTGAGTGTGTTCCACACTACTCGAGTGCATTTGAAATGAGAAAGTCAGGACATCGGGATCGAGTGAGAATCCATATACCGAGTGATTTACTATGTTTCTTACGTAAGGCCATGTTAGGCTCTCTGAAACTCGAATTTACTGTGGGACATTTCACTGTGCCGTTGAGTTTTACTACAGCTCTGAGGTCGGTGCGGGTGCTTTGGTAGTTGGACTTTCGGTCTGGGCTTTGCACTGAATCGTTCACATCGAGACTTCCTAGTGTCATCCACGGTTTCGCGCGCATCACTCATAACGTTTAAGGTTTAAACCAAGCGTAAATTCATAACTCAACATGCGGCATCCAAGGCCCAACTAATCTCCACCAAAACTCTCCTCCTAGCACGGCAACACTAAAGGCCTCAATCATCTCCCCTCAAAAATATAAGACTCAGATCCGGGAAGTGGCCTAACAGGTCTAGCAAAGCTCCCACTCATCCCCAAGATCAGGCAGACTAGTAGCGAACTGGGTCCCAGAGGGGAACCCGATCTCATCACCCCAGGTAACGCCGACACTATCGAACAGATCCGAAAAATCCCAAACCTCCCTACTCGTTCCAACACTCAAGGGCTCACCATCCCCGTTCTTGGTCACATACCTCCCAATAGGCTCGCCAACGTCGCTGACAGGCTGGATAGTGACCCTATCCTTTCTGATAAGCACCCTCTCATTTTCGGAGTCCACATCCTTGATGTAGAACTTGGTCCTGCCGTTCTTAGAAATAACGATCTTTCCGCCCTGATAATACCAGTACAAATCGGGCTGGCGCCTGTTGCGGATATAAAAGGAGTTTCTGGAGACCCAGTCGGGACCAATAATGGGGCTGCAAAGGACAGGCCAGTCGCGACCCGATGCAGCGTCGGCGAGGATGACGGACATGAACTTGTAGTTGAATTCCGGGAGGGCGTTTTCGCGTTGGACATAGACTATGGTCCACCACGGGTCCCCGTCGACCGTGTCATAGCACCACAGTTGCGGGTTCACGCGCTTCAGCGTGGAGAAGCGGTTGATGCCCGCGGCCGTCTTGAGAGTTTGGAGACCGCGGAAAAGTTCGTCAGCGGCCCAGCGAGACTCGAATGTCAAGAGGTGACGACCGTAGTCGGCGCGGTTGACGTGGGTTTCGCGGATCCATTTCATGTAGACATAGTAGATACCCGACATTTTCGTATTTGTTTGCTAAAGGTATGGATGCTAAAGGTATGGATGCGTGTGTTCGTTGTGATGTGGTATGGTGTTGGGATTGAGCTTGAGATTGCTGGTGGTGAGGGTTCTGATGTGCCGGGAGGGGCTTGTTTATGTAGACATTTTTTCTCGGTGCAATACTGCTCTCTGGGCAATGGGATTGCTAGTTGAAAACCTCTGGTTGCAATTACTCAATAATATCATTCCTCTAATTCCTCTGGCTCGCGTCCATGTCAGAAGCCGTAAGTGGAAGGTCCTATGCCGGCTTATTCTCTGTCGGTGTCTATTTCCACCTCCCGGCATTTCCGACATCCACCTGATATTCCCTCCTGTGCAGAGCCTGCTGGAACAGTGCTCGAGCGCTCAGCGCTACACAGGCCATGCGTTATGGCAAAGGGAAGCGGGATCCTCCCCTACAGTCTCTGGGATTGGAGAAAATGATCCCAAAGGTTGAAGAGCAATGCAGCGAACCGAGCTGAAGGTACAGATATTTGCTAGAATTCCGGCTGAAACGCGGAGATGCGGGGAGAGAGGGGGACATCTATCGGGAATTGCGACCAAAAGTGAAGGTGAAGTGTGTTTGGAGTTGCCTGCAGGATGGGTTGTTGTTAGAATAGGTCATGTAGCGGTTAGACTCAGTAAGATGAAAATGCTTGATTGAGAACTAAGAAGACAAGAAAGGCAGGGACATGAGGGAGTGGTGATCGAAGGAAAAGGATAAGAGAAGTGAGTTTTCAGCAATTGCAAAAGGAATAGATGGTCCGCCTACAATCCTGATGCATGTAGAAGTCGGGTGCTCAGGTGTAAACGTAATCCACAGTGCAGATACCCCATCCAGGCTCGCATGGAGAGCTGCCTAGCAGAGGAGCCCCATTTGTGCAGTAGACCAATAGCTTGTGGTCCGCACATTTCCTATCCCAATTCTGGATGCTTTCTAACAGTTGTAGAGCCTGCCCTTTCGGGGGGTATATAGCCATGTCGCACAGAGTAGATATACCATCGGATGACCACGGCGTAGCGTAACGAACTCAGGAATCCACTATATTCCCAAGAACAAAGGTTATGATTATAAACTTTTGGAGGATTCAATTGAAACTGAATGAGCTGTTTGGCCAGAAGTCGAGCGTTTTCTGAAACGGAGGGACTGCCCCGTTCAAATCGGCAGTCGTCAAGACAAAAGTTGTGATAACTAGTAAGTTAACTCAGTAAAAGAAATCTTGGGATGGAGGAAAACGCGGGGTGGGGGCTCACCGATATCTTCACATTGCTATACCACATATGGTTGCTCTCATGCAGTCGAGTGCTCCGGGCATGTCTTCAAGTTCGCTTGCTATAAGACACACATCTTCTGACACGATATCAAAAGCCTTGGGCGCAAATGCGCGATCATCGTTCCGGATCGAACTGCTAGGGCTGGCGCTCGGTCCTGACAGCTCCTGGCGTATTAATGGTTGGTGTGTGTAAACCAATCTCGGCAGATGCCTGCCGTCTAGGAGTGATATCCTATGATGCAGATCGTAGCTGAAGATGATTGTACTTGCGCATTTCAAGAATTTTCGGAAATGTGGACTTTGGCTTGGCGCTAACTTTGCTGTTCCAGTCAGATAAAAATTGCCAAGCCTAGCCTCCACATTTCGGGAAACTTTTGCAATGCGCAAGTAGAGTTACCGCATTATGAGGGCTATAGGACTCTGGATGTGATTTGTAGTACGATGTCCAGTATTGTTAGGGCTACTATGGGCTATGTTCAATGTGTGGGCTACGGCAACTTCGGAGAGAACAGGGGTTGCACAATATGGTTGATAGAGTGGATAAAGAGGTACAGCTCGTAAGTTTTGTATGTTACACTAGCAGCTAACACTTAACACTGTTTATGTAACTATGTACTTGTATAATGACACCGCCCACACGGGTATGCGGCCACAACAATACAAGCTTGTGCAACACAAAACTTACAAGCTGTACCACTGTACGGTAGGCATCTCTGAGAGTTTTATGGAAACTAGGAACGGCCCTGGCGACTTTGTCTAAAAGAGATATCGGGGGAGAGAATTTTAAATAATTAAATAAATAGTTACAAAGCTTGTACTCTAAATTAAGTCTAGTTGGGTTAAACTGTAAAGTATTTGGTATGAGATGGGTTTAAGTGGAAATAAGGTCTAATACAATTGGATAATTAGAGGGTTTGAGCCGGGAAACCTAGATGGCAGTTAGGAGAAGAGCAACCTAGGTGGTGGAAAGAGTTTACGCAGAGAATCGAGGTGGTATGACAGCTAGATTACATTCAATGACAGTAGAAGTATATATTTAGTATATTGATAGAGTAATATCAAAGCCCATTGGCAGTGCAATGAACAACCTACCTGATATACCAACTCTTTCCAACAATGCTTGCCTGACAATTCCTCTACAAGTGAAGTACTAGAAGATTAATCTTACTTCAATACCTTCACTTGGCACTTGCATACGATAACAGCCGTAAGAGATAGTCATTGAGGAATGGTGGAAGGTTGGACTTGGACAGTTTGACAGAGGAGGAGTCAAGAAACCAATTCCAGTATGTAAACCTAAGAGTTACTTTGTATATAGTAAGTGTAAGCAGGAAAAAATAAAGTAGAAGAGAAAAGCTGTACTTACTAGTAAAAGATTTACACAAAGCGAAGTTGTAGAATTAGTAGAGGTTCTTCAACTCCCGAATCCAATTCGAGCCCACCATAGATTCATCGAAGATAATCGTACAGCTTTCTGTATGCTGTTAGCACAATTGGCCTATCCAAGTCGTTTATGCGAACTTGCCTTGAAGTTTGGTTAGCCTGTTGAGCGAGTATCCCGTATCAGCACAGCAACTCAAACTATCATCTAAGATAAATGGCAGTACTGACTCTGCTGGGATGCAGCCAGGTTAACCCATGATAGATTGGCAAAATATGCACATACCATAGAGCAGAAGGGGGCACCGATAGGAACGGTTTGGGACTTTATCGATGGAACAATTCAGGGAATTACTAGCGCTATCTGTTATCAGTGTATATGCTATAATGGTTCGAAGCGGAAACACTGCTTTATATACCATGGTATCGTAACTCCTGATGGGCTGCTCGGCCATTTGTTTGGTCTATTTGAATAGCAGTGAAATGATGCTTTTCTGTGGCGGGAGTCCAACCTACCCAATATTATAAAGCGGAATGCCTATAGCCCAGACGGAACCCGCCTCCAGGTATATTGTGATCCTGCATACAGCATTAATAGTTATTTTTTATTGCCATATCAAGGAGCCAGACTTACCAATAATCATAAGCAATAGAACCAGTCTATGTCCTGACTTAGGATTGTTGCAGAGTGGGCCTTCAAAGAAATTGTAAATACTTTTAGCTTTTTAGACTTTGGAAAAAATCAAAAACATTTGCTGCAACCTGTAGGAGTAAAATTTAGAGTCCCTGTTTTCGTTCATAATGCTCATGTATGTTTATACAAACTCCAAGTTACTCAATATTTTAACATTGAAAATGTAAATATTGCTGAAGGGTTGATGGACGATGAGCTTTTGTAACCACCCTTATTGTCTGAGTATTTTCATAACTAAATCCCCATTTGTACTTTTACATTAAACTTGCTTGTAAAGAGTATTTTAATTTTTTGCTTTAATATATAGATTGATAAACAGCTTACACAAAGAGAAAAAACAAGTAAAAATAGTTCTAATTTTATATACATAGTATTTAACTATATACAATTTGATCCAATTTAGATTTCACCATCATGGCACAATGCTTCCAAAATCAGTACTAATTCGTCCTTCCTTGCTTCTCGCTCAAGAGAGACATCGTGGGCTCTCCTTTCACTGTATTCACGAATTTCGTTAGTAAGTCCCAAATTTCCGCCCATGAGATCCTCATGCTTTTGATCGTACTTTGCTTCCAACTCTTTTATTTCCTGATGTAAACTCCTCTAATACCTTTTCTACTGCTTTCATCGCTGCATTTTTTGGCTTTTGAGTTAGTGGTGTTGTTGCACCACATACTGTACCTTTAATATTATCCTGCCCTTCATCTCACCTCCTCACTATCCCTCTGTAACGGAATCCTACTATGTTTCAACTATTACTACTCACTTGATTTTGGTTATTACTTATTTGGGTTTATACCTGATAACCGCTATTATTTGGTTGTCCCTTCCTACTTGATTATGACTTCCTAAGTGGTTATTCCTTCCTTGTTTCGCTTGTCACTACCCCTCCTTGCTTCTACCCATTTGGGTATCGCTATCCTCCTGCTATACCTACTGGATTTGTATAGTAGTAGCAATCTCTTGTTCCTTCCTGTTTGGATTCCATTGCTTGTTTTGTTAGCTCCATCCTGTCGCTTTGAACTCTTTGTTTTCGGAATATGGTTATCTTGTTATGCTGCCTCTGTTAGCATGTTGTTGGACAGGATGTTTGCGCTTTTGTTTAGTTTTCCTAGCTACAATCTTTTGTATTTAAAGTGCCTGCAATCCCTTAAGGATTCGGACTCTCAAGCCTCACAGGACTATCATCTTTAATACTACAAGTTGAACGGTCACTCTATCAGTTCCATACCTTTTACCTTGTCTATTGAAGAACTCTCCATCGACGATTCTCCTCCTATTCTAATAGAATCTTCAGAGTCCCTTTGGAATTCTCGAGATACTTGGGAGTAGGTTACACCCTCTCATTGAGTCTTCCCTCACCCGGCAGCCATCCCTCTCTTACTGCGCCGCCTTTTCCTGTGCTAACCTTCAAGTGGTAGGATTTACACTACTTTGTCCCAACGAGTTGTGAGCTCAACCATGTTGAGCTCAAACTCCCGATAGTCTTCATTGATTCATCTCCTTTGCACTCAACCTAGTTCCCCTTTCTGTCATAATAAATTGTAAGTATTTTATATTTACCATATCATAATAGGCTAGTCTCACTAACCTTATATATCTCAACAGGATTCTTGACTCGTTAGCGGCAAGACTCTTGAGTTCGAAGAATAGGCTATGGCTACAATCTTTAAAGTACATCTGCCACCTATGCCCATTTTGTGGCTGTCCTTCCGCGTCCACAATTGAGTTGATCAGTTGCAAAGATTGCTGGACCAGAGTATGATCTATACAGTCCATTCACATTGCAGCCCTTCCTCCCCTACTTCCTCTAGCTTCTGGTCCCTTAATCTCCCTCAGCTCCCCAGTTGTTCTACTCACATCAACTGTCTGTTCAATATCCAATATATGGTATACAATCAGGGCTCTTCCTTCCATGGCTGGTGTTGGGATGTAGGCTTGTAGACAATTGGTACTCTAGGCCACTGCTCAGATTGGATTACATGTGTCTGTTGTTCTGTCCCTTTACGATTTTCCAAAACTGCTTGTTTTTTTTGCTATTTTCAGTGAGTTACCTTACAGAATTCTCCAGGTGCTTAAAGCTATGGTTTGGATCTTGACTAGGTGCCCGTTGTCACCCAGGTGTCCAAGACAGTATAGGTAACATATATTAACATATTTAACAGGCACCTAGGTCTCCATGCGCAAACTCTCTATTTAGTAGAATGATTGGAATCACTAAATCATGATTTCAAAGAAGACTCAAACTTGGAAAACAGGCAGCTTTGAGGGATTCCAATATTAGAAAGGTTTAGATGATTCAAAAAGCAATTAGCTCATTAGAAGTTCATTACAATAATAGAAGAGATTGGTATCCAATTTTTTATTTTCTTCTATAACAAATATGTTTGCATTTATAAAAAGTATCAGAATGTAGTTTATCATGAAACATAAATTCTGGTAGCAATGAGGCTAATGTTTTCCTTGTTAAAAAAGTATAGAGTAAAGCTAATAATAGTAAACTATTAACTATTTACTAGTATATTGCAATATGTTACAGATTGTGACTAAGTAAGGATTAAGGTTTTCATATAACTCAAAGGTATAAGTCTTGGATATATATTGTTTTGCATATGGGTAGTGTTATGCGAAAATTGACCTGACACCATAAATGTAGCTTTTTATTATTCTATTTTCTAGTTTGTTTAGCAGGAACAATTATTCCTCCATGGTATCAGTATAATTGAACTGACTTGTAATAATAAAATACTTTTTGTTTACAGTATTCTATTTCAGCACTAAACTACTGTAGTATTAGAACCTTGATCCTGAGCTTTGCCATATTTACTAATGATAGATCACTGGCCACTGGAGGGTGACTAGATCCTGATTCAATATATCATCAGAATTACTTGAACTATCAAAGGACTCTGCTGTATCATTCATTACCATGTATGAACAGTTATACAATAAGGCCGAAGCATTAGTCTGATATCCCCTTGGTGTCTAAAAAAGACCTGCTAAAAGGCAAAGAGAAGTAAAGTACAATAGAAGAGTTTATAGAGCAAAGGGGAACAACAGGATCACCATTCAACCAAGGGTATTCACGGTATAGGCATCTGTCTGAACTCTGAAGTCTCTTGCTAGCCAGGAAATTACTCTTAAATACATGAAATCTTTCCTTTAAGAGCTAAGTCTCTGGAAGCCTGCAGCTACTATTATTACCGGCACATATACAGCTACTGGAATCCTGTGGCCCTGCCAGAGTCCTAGAGAGCCAGGGGCTTTCCTACAACACTGCCTCGATCCTACCACAAGTATACATGACCTGTTTCTTCCCTTTAAACTCCTGGAGCACATACCTGCCTATCCTCCAAAGCATATAGTAAGCAAGAGGCCTGAATCCAGAGATTGTAGTAGGGAAATCTAATACAAATGAAATTAAATCAAATGAATGTAATATGATAAAGGAAAGGCTAACGAGAGTGGTAATAAAGGTACCGGATAATGTACACATGTTACATTCCACAAATCTGAACAAAACCAATCTTCTCCTAACACCATAGGCCTCAACGCTGCTCTCCCAAGGCCCGAGCATAGAATCATTATCAGTGTTAAAGTAACTATTAACTGAGCCTGCACAATCATATTCCTCATTAATATAGGACTGCGAGAAATCGTAGAGTGTAAGGCTTATAGGGCAAGGGATTGTAGAGACTTTTATAGGCTCCCAAGAGGTTCTGATAAAGTGTGAGGTGATCGTAGAAATTGGTTCTGTGCTCTGATTTTCTCTCCAATATTCTGCTATGATATCTATTGACTTGCTCAGGTTCTTGATAGGTTCCTAAGAGTCATCAGTCCCTTCATACCCTTTCCTGTATACCAGGAATTCGACTCTGTTGTTCTGTAGGCGATAATCCTGTCACTCATATAGTTCCAATTCTACTGCATTGTTGATGAGTATAGGGGCTGGCCTATCTATTCTCCGGGATGAAAATATATTAAGATCTCTCTCATGGTATTCCTTGAGGCATAAGATGAGAAAGTATGGATTCTGGTTCTCCATTCTCTGAGGCAATTCTAACTTGTAGTTATAGCTATCAGAGTTATGATTTAGGACCTTAAAGGTCCAAACAAGTTAGGCTTTAGATTCTTGGATTGTCTATCGCCAGAGGTGTAAGTGTGTCCTCGATCCTGAATTCTGGTGCCAATGTAAAATGGTCTTCGATGGGGGTTCCTCTTTTTATCTGCTTGCACAGTCTGCTAAAATGTGGCATGCTTTCTGGCCATCTCAACTTCTATCCTAGTGGCTTCTTGGGCATTTAAGATCTTGTCCACTGCTGGTACTTTGCTTGTGGATCTGAGAATAGGATTGAAGAGCTTCCAAGGGTGTCTATAGGGTGCTTGGTATGGAGATATTTCTAAGGATTCATAGGGGTTGCCATTCATAGCAGCTGCTATCACTGGGAGGCTGTTGAACTAGTTGTTTTGTCTTTTGGTGATAAAGTTCTTCATCTTTTGTTAAAGGGTGCAAATCCGGCACTCTACCTGGCCATTGGTTTAGTAGTAGTATTGAGTAGCCATCTAGACCTGGATTTCCTTTGACTTTATCATCTGACACCAGGAGTTTTAGGTAAAGTGGGAGTCCTGATCCAGTACTATGCTTAGGGGATGTCCATGAACATGAAATATCGTCTTCTGAAGTGTACTGTTACTTGGTAGCCAATTCGGTACTATTGAATTATCTAGGCTGTGTTCATATTGAGATAGTCTGAGAACTGTCAGGAAAGCTCAGTTGCGAAATAGGTAAAAAAGGATTATGCTTCTTGATAGTAGAAAGGAATCTTTTATCGTAAACTTAAAATATTGTTAAGGGCTCTTCTCCATTTCCTGATTTTCCCTGAACTATGGAGGGTTTTTTTTTTTTTGATTTTTTGATTATTTCATATATTCGTTGTTAAGGTACAAGAATCTGTATGGTGTACTAGCTAAGGCAAAAACAAAACCTTAATTCCAAACAAAGTCTTCCATGTCTCTAGGTATCAAAACTGATACTCCCAAGACCCTCTGATATGGGCCTAACTGCACATCTCGCCTACAAGCAAACAAACCCCCAGGAGGTTAAGGAGACAACAAGTTGAAAGTAAGAAGCAGGATAGCAGGTGTCATGATTGGTGACTAAGCAAGGCAGGATTTCGCATGACTTATAGTTATGAGTCATAAGGTTGTTATATTTCGCACTATCACTCATTAGGAGTCATGGGGTTTCACATGATACACAATGGTGCAAATCATTATTATATTGTGATTGGTTGATTGTGCGCATAACTCACACTTGTAAGTCATATGATGTAATGAGTTTCGCAGAGGACTCACATTACGAGTCATGGGTTTCGCGAATGTGACCACTTCGGGGCACATGCCTGGTTTTACAAGTTATGATTGGATTTGGAACGTTGTGCAGTTGACTCATAGGGGTCAGCTGTTGGATTTCATACTATGACTCAATATGAGTCATCAAGGTTATGTGACTCATAGGTATGAGTCACCAGGGTTAGGGTTGAGGGAAGAGTGCCTATATAAGGACTCTAGGCAGCCTGTATCCAGGACTCTTCATGCAACCATCTAAGTTCTTTCCTATACAATTACTTTACCTCTTTACCTCTCCACTCCTCTATTGGCGTTGTGCGATAGGAACCATAGGGTTTGGCTATCCATACAACGTAGGCATATGCCTAAGAGCAATAGTGGAAACCCGCCTAGAATTACTCGTTGCAATAGTACTCCTACCCTGGTGGCTGAGATTATCGCACCGCCGCGTACCGGACTATAACAACCGCGCGGTAATATTCATCCAACCCCAAAGAGAAGTAGTTACCTGTTGCAAGTCAGCTTACCGCAGAGGATCGTAACATTTGGTTGCGTCTTTTAAGCAACACCTAACTACAAAAACGGCGAACTTGACGGATAATGACATCGACCTCACTGAGGGAGAAATCGACACCTCAACACTTGGTCCTGCACTCAAAGAAGCACTTAGCACAAATCTATCCAGGAGCCAGTCACAAAGAACTGCAAGTCCGGTGACACCTGAGCCTGCCTCACCAACAGGATCTCTGGAACCCGAAACCCTAAGACCAGAAAGGATGTCAGCCCCGGGACCAGCAACTGCCGGTGGTGGAGCAGGAATTCAACTAGCAGGATTTACAACTGCACAGTTCCAAGAGATCCTGACCCTGATAAATAACCTGCGAGAATCAATCAACAACCGGATCAAGGTCGAGAAACCCCCTACCTTCCATACAACAAGGACCAAACTTCGAACCTTCTTAGTGCAATGCGAATTATACTTTGAAGCGATACAAGAAATAGGACATACGGAACGCATCACCTACGTCAAAAGCTTGCTGAGGGATGCAGCAGCAAGCTGGATAACCCCATTTGTAGAGGACGCAAGCTGGAGACCTGGACTACATATGAGGATTCCACTACAGCCCTCAAAGACCAGTTAGGGGATGTGGATGCGGAAAATGCAGCTCGGACAAAGCTCGACTGCCTGAGGCAAGGCAAAGAACCAGTCACGGAATACTGGAATGACTTTCGCCTCACAGGTACAGAGGCGAATGAGATTGATGGTACACTTGAACGCCAATTCATTAAAGGAATTAACCGAACGCTCTAAGACGCATGGGCAGCGGACCACATGGTGGCGGCAAATGTCGATGCCCTTGCAGCATGGGCAATAGAAAAAGAAAACCGGATCAACATGATCAAGCACCTCCAAGGAAACAACAGTACCTTTATCCAATAACAAGAAACGCCCAGGAATAATAACGGAACTTGGAAGTCGGGAAACAATATGGAAACCTAATGCGACCCAATGGACCTGGATGGTACCAGAAGACGCCCACGACTAAACCTCTCACGAGCAGAATTTACAAGAAGAAGGGACAACAACCTATGCCTGGGATGCGCCAGACCTGGGCACAGATTCAGTAATTGCCGAAATGCACGAGATGAGAAGGACTATACCAGGCAGTTCAACAGTAAGAACAACAATAATCGCTGGAAACCACAAACCAACCTACACGAAATGGAGATCAGAGAAACACCTGAAGAGTCGGGAAACGAAGAATGTCCCCAGTAAGAGATAGGCTGTGGGACAACAAAATCAAAACTATCGGAATCAGTAACATCTACATGGCACTTACAAACACGGAAACATTGGAACAAGAAAAAGACCATGCCATGGTCAAAATGTGTTTACATGGCAAGGACAAGACAGTCATCATTAACGGCATGATTGACTCGGGCGTTACAGAAAACTTTATTGACAAGGAATTCAGCCACAAACATGGCATACGAACAAAGAAAGCGAAAGAAATACGGGAAATCTACCTTGCGGACGGGGAACCAAGCGCTATGGGACCAATTACCCATATAGCGGAAGTAGCTATGGATATCGGCAGCCATAGGGGAGTGGCAACCTTCCAAATCGCAGATCTACCCCACTATGAGGCAGTGTTAGAGCTGCCATGGTTAAGAAGACACAACCCCATGATCGATTGGGAAAGCAACAAGATTACATTCGATAGTAAGATGTGTACAACGGTATGCCTAGAAAGCTCGCCAGCGGTGGACCTAGTCCCCGAAGCAGAAGCCCTGGAAGAGAATTTTACCATACAATTCTCCAAGATCCAGGCCAAGGATGTCCAGAACATCAAAATCCAAAGATTAAACGAAACAGCAACAATACCTACCAAGGGATCAGTAAAGGCAGCAGGACATGACCTGTATGCGAGCGAAAGAGTCATGATACCGGCAAAAGACCAAAAACCTGTCAGTACCGGAATAGCCATCAAACTACCGCAAGGCACCTATAGGCGGATTGCTCCACGCAGCGGGTTGGCAGTTAAACATTTGATTACTGTCAACACGGGAGTAATCGATGCCGATTATACGGGTGAGATCAAGGTAGTACTGGTTAACCTGGGAAAAGACGACTATACGGTCGAGCCAGGAAATAGAATCACACAGTTAATAAGTGAAAAGATTGTCATAGGACAATGTGAAGAAGTGGAGCAACTGGCTCCCACTATGAGAGGCGAAGCGGGATTTGGATGTACCGACAAACCATTATACCAAAGAATCGAGATCAATGAGATCTCGGCCACATCCTTACACAATTTCTATCCAAGGGGCGAAGTTACAGGAATCCTCAAATGCGATTACGAGACAAACGAACCTAGTCGGATCGAAGCAATCAATATCAGCACTGAGTTAGCCATCAAGGCCAAGAAAGGACAAGAAAAAGAGAATACCAGAAACATCGTACCAAGGGAATTGTTACGGGGTAGCCAATTCGATACTGTTGAGTTGACTAGGCCGTGCTCGTATCGAGAAAATTGGAGAACTGTCAGCAAAGCGTGGTAAAAAGTATAGTTAAGATAAAAGGGTTCTTGTAGGCTTTATAACTTGTTAACTTAATATATTGTTAAGGTCTCTTCTCCGTTGCTTGATGATCCCTTAACTACTGGGGACTGCTAACTATTTATACACTTTTCCCACTACTTAGGCTGGCCATATTAAAGAAGTATCCTTGGAAACTTCGGCCATGGTCTAATCAGTGTGAACACTGTTTGACCCTGAAGATGTATGACCCCACTACAGCAAATGATCCCCCAGACTATCTATTTGTCTGAGGGTGTCAAGCACTCCACCAGTAGATAGTCTTTGATCTCTTTGCCAAATGAACTAAGTTTAAATTGATGCCGCCCATTTGCGAACATCATCCGGAATACCAGGTGATCAGTCTGGACGGCCGTCTTTCCTGCATATATGCAGTCATGTGCAGATGCATTCAGATTATCAAGAATGCAGAATACGTAATAGATCCACTTGGATAAATTACTCTGTCATCTTTCACCGAGGCTGGGTAGTTCTGGATACGATCCTACTTCTTGCCAGTGTGGGTTGTAGTCAATATAGTCACCTCCCGGTGCTATATACCATTACATCTTTAGACTCGAAAGTGTAGTACCATATCCCATATGTGTAACAGGAATATCACTAGTACCTGGACATGTTCAAGGAAGGAAAAGACACACGGCTGCCTTCACATCATCCCAAGGTCGACTTGGAGATCAATCTCAAGAAAGGGGAAACAGTGCCAGCAAAAAGGTTATAACCATTTGGAGACTAAGAATTGGAAGAGCTGAGAGAATACATCCGCATCAACAATAAACGAGGATGGTTTCGGGACTCTTACGCAAATGGTAGATCCCCAATCCTGTTTGTGAAGAAGAAAGATGGCAAACTATGACTCTGTGTGGACTACCGAGGACTCAACGAATTCACCAAATGAGATCGAATCCCGCTGCCATTGATAGGGGAAGCACTGGAACGACTCCAAGGAGCAAAAATCTTCACGAAATTGGATATTCGGAACGCCTACTACAATATCAGGATCAAGGATGGAGGCGAATGGAAGACAATATTCACAACAAAATATGGAATATACGAATATACGGTGATGCCATTCGGTCTCAAAAATGTGCCTGCAGCTTTTCAAAGATGGGTCAATCGGATCCTGGGTTGATTTCTTGACATCTGCTGTATCGTCTACCTGGATGGTGTCCAGATATATTCAGAAAACCTGGAACAACACAAAACTTAAGTCTGCAAGGTTATAGAAGCCTTGAGAAAGGAGGGACTCACGCTTAAGCCATCCAAGTGCAAGTTCTATAAGGAACGAACGGAATACCTAGGATTCATTATCGATAAAGAAGGAGTCAGTGTCGACCCTGTTAAAACCAAGGCAATATGGGAATGGAAGCTACCAGGAACCAAAACAGGCATTCAATGCTTTATGGGATTCTGCAACGTCTATCGACGGTTCATAGAAGGGTTCAGTCGTATAGCGAAACCCTTATATGAACTCACAAAAAAGGATGTCAAGTGGAACTGGACAGAACGACAACAGAAAGCATTCGACGAGTTACGGCAACGGTTCACATCAGCTCCAGTCCTGGTACATTATGACCCGGAGAAAGAGATCATGATAGAGACAGATATCAAAATATGTATGCTCGGGCATATTATCACAAAAAGGGAACGATAGAAGATAGCAACCAGTTGCATTCATCTCGAAAACGATGTCGCCCGCAGAATGCAACTACGACATACATGACAAAGAGCTGTTAGCAATTGTACAAGCTCTAAAAGAATGTAGAAGATATGCAAAAGGAAGTCGACATCGAGTGTTGGTACTTACCGACCACAATAATCTGATACCCTTTACCACGACAAAGGAACTCAATGACCGACAAATTCGCTGGAGCGAAACACTCAGCCAATATAATATCAAGATACAATATCGACCTGGAAAAGAAGGAGGAAAACCAGATGCTCTAACAAGAAGGGCGGAAGACATCCCTGGAAAGGACGACAAAAGGATTCGACAGAAATACAGGATCCTCCTAACGACTGAACACTACTTTGAAGCAATGGAAGTAGTGAGCTTTACAGAAGACGACGCTGGAATTCGCAAAGCAAGCAAAACTGATACACAAATAAAGGCAATCCACGATGCCCTGGAAAGAGGAGACAAGGAGATGAAAGGAGTGGCACTTGGAGCATGCGAATGGAAAGAAGGATACCTTTGGTATCAAGGGGAAATCTGGGTCCCCGTAGAAGAAGCGATAAGGACAATGATAAAATGACACAACCACGATGCACCAACACAGGCCATAGAGGGACAAACAAAACTACCGCCCTCCTAGCTCGGTAATATTACTGGCCAAGGATGTGAGACGATATCAAACAATATGTTAAAAACTACGATATCTGCCAAAGAACGAAATCAATCCGGCATGCACCATACGGATTACTGCAGCCAAACGAAGCACCCCACCAACTATGGAAATCCACAGCAATAGACTTTATCACCGACCTTCCGATATCAGCCGGTTATGATGCCATACTGGTAGTGATCGACCGATTAACAAAAATAAGTCATTTTATACCTTGCAACAAAGATATGAATACGAAGGACTTGGTGCAAATATTCCGGAAGGAAATATTTCGCATATATGGACTGCCTCAGGATATCATCACAGATCGAGGAACCTTGTTCACATCAGACCTATGGAGAGAAACGACAAAATCGTTAGGGATATATAGGAGGTTGGGTACCGCTTTCCACCCTCAAACTGATGGACAAACCGAGAGGACAAATGGCATACTAGAACAATACCTACGAGACTACATCAACTATCAACAAGACGACTGGGCCGACCTACTACCACTGGCTGAATTTGTATACAATAACGCAAAGCAGGAAACAATAAAGACTACACCATTGTATGCTAATTATGGCCACCATCCGGAGCATGAGGCAATTGGCCACATGATACCGAAATAAAGGACTGATAAGGAAGAGATGGGTCAGCTGCACAGGATCCTACGTCAGGAAATGGTCTGTGCACAATTACGACAAAAAGAAAACTACGATCAACACAGAAAACCCGATACGAATCTCCAGTTAGGCGACATGGTCTGGTTACTGCTAAGGAATATAAGGACTACAAGACCATGCAAGAAGCTGGATTACAAGAAAATCGGACCATTCAAGATCCTTACGAAGGTGGGCACAAGTGCCTATAAGTTGGCCTTGCCCCAACAGATGAAGGTCCACAATACCTTCCACATCTCACTTCTCGAACCATATCACTGCAATGAGTTTCCCTCACAAAAGCAATCACCACCACCTCCAATCGAGATAGAAGGAGAAAGCGAGTACGAACTCGAAGAAATCCTTGATTCATGCATACACCGAAGACGCCTACAATATAGAGCCAAGTGGACCGGCTACTCACCAGAACACGACAAAGCTTGGTACTCTGTGGAGAACTTCAACAATGCCAGCATCGCCATTGAACGTTTCCATTAGCAGTACCCAAGAAAACCCAGAATGGGTTACAGTCAAGATCGAGCCTGTGGAGGAAAAGACCTTGGTACGCGGCGACGGTTGGGATGATAGCCCAAGAGCTATCACACCAACCAGCACCCCATATTCAACACAGGAGGAATACAGAAACAGGCAGAACATAATGCTCTTTCATGGACTGCCTGCTATGATGACCACTGCCACGTTCATTTACGCGATAAGAAAGGAGGTAATTGGTTTCCTAAACAACCAAAGATACGCAAACAACAACAACCCCACAAGGAATCGTCCTGGATCCACTGCTTCCAGGACAACTGCCATGTCTATCGACACGACAAAATCGATGCCAGGTACTACCCAAGACGCACGGGGGAAGCAGCCCCCCTGAACGAAACCGATGCACGCATACGGAAGAGAAAGGCAACTGTGAGGACATAGTTGAGGAGAGAGGACGGCGAAACAAATGAAACCGATACAAGCCCAGATATGGGATGTCTGGAACGACAAATCAAGGGGTTACGAAACCAACTTGACAACGCCAAAGCTACAATTCGGAACCAAAGAGAGGATATGCGGACCTATTAAAGGATGATTGCCGAACGAGATCGAACCATCAGAACGGCAAACTTGACTTTAGAAGAGGTCCGGAAAAGTTGGCAGCACGCCGTACATCAGGTTCGGAAGTTGAAAAAGGAATTGCGCAGGTTTGGGGAAAGCCTGACAAGGATAGGATGTTGAGCCTGATGGGACTCAGGCTGACCGGAGAGGATAGCTAATGTCATGATTGGTGACTAAACAAGGCAGGATTTCGCATGACTCATAGTTATGAGTCATAAGGTTGTTATATTTCGCACTATGACTCTTTAGGAGTCATGGAGTTTCACATGATGCACAATAGTGCAAATCATTGTTATATTGTGATTGGTTGATTGTGCACACGACTCACACTTGTGAGTCAAATGATGTAATGAGTTTCGCACATGACTCACATTACGAGCCATGGGTTTCGCGCATGTGACCACTTCGGGGCACATGATTGGTTTTTCAAGTTATGATTGGATTTGGAACGTTGTGCAGGTGACTCATAGGGGTCAGCTGATGGATTTCATACTATGACTCAATATGAGTCATCAAGGTTATGTGACTCATAGGTATGAGTCACCAGGGTTAGGTTTGAGGTAAGAGTACCTATATAAGGACTCTAGGCGGCCTGTATCTAGGACTCTTCACGCAACCATCTAAGTTCTTTCCTATACAATTACTTTACCTCTTTACCTCTCCACTCCTCTATTGGCATTGTGCGATAGGAACCATAGGGTTTGGCTATCCATACAACGTAGGCATAGGCCTAAGAGCAATACTGGAAACCCGCCTAGTACTACTCGTTGCAATAGTACTCCTACCCTGGTGGCTGAGATTAGTGCCCCGCCCCATACCGGACTATAACAACGGTCGGTCATATTCATCCAACCCAAAAAGAAGTAGTTACCTATTGCAAGTCAGCTTACCGCATAGGATCGTAACAGCAGGAAAGCATAAATTAAACTCTTGACGATAACTACTTCAGATCTGGAGAAAATTAGCTCATTCTTTACACCTATAAAGGCGCCAGCAGGTTGATGATGGACCTGGAATTCCGTGGTAAACTATTGTTTTAACACAAGTCCAAGAGGCAGTACAATACTAGGACCAGGCGTAACTGAAGGCAGATTTGACCGCAAGCAAGGGTCTAGAAGAGGGGAAGTAGTAAGGTACCAGCTGGGGAGGACTGGAGCAGTAGGGTGCCAGCCATGGTGAGGAAGTAAGATGCCACCTTCGAAAAGCTGGAGCAGTAAGGTGCTAGCCGATCCTCTGTGAGTAGATGAGAGATGAGGGGACGAGGTGGAGGGGTAGACCCAATTATTAGGGATAGAACAGTGTGCATACCAATATAAGCAGTTCTCAAAGAGCAGAGAGTACATGAATCAACCATTGTCCTGCAAAGCAACTGTAGGCCTGTAGGGAGTTTCCTCCTACTACAAGTGTGTCTCCCAGCTGTATGAAGGTAGGGTATTGCCAACTGTGCAAATGTCAGGTGAGGTAGAACAAACAACCTAACCAAGGCGAAACAAGAGCGTGGAAATGATAGACACCTATCAACAAGGATAGAATGAAGGAGAGGAAGGACTCAATGGGTTAGACCCTAATGAGTTGGCCGAGGGGAGATAGAGGTAGACAAGTCCCCACACCATTGCATGGCCAGAAGGGGTTGAGCTCTGCCTAAAGGAGTTGTAATAATATCTTGTTGTGTTGAGATTTCAAAAGAGGGGTCTTTATAGGAGACAGAGGATGTCCCTTAACTATGGGGTTTTGATTTACTATTTTGATTATCTCATTGAATTACTGTTTAAGGTACAAAAGCTACATGAAGTGCAAGCTATGGCTGAAAGAAACCTCAAACTACAGTCTGTCCCATCCCTCAGCAGCTAAAAAAACCCTCAGACCAAACAATAGTTAGGAGCTTAGGTAGAAAAAACTACCAATAAGAGACAGGCCTGAAAACTCCCAAAACATAGTAAACCTATCACCTTCACAGATGAGTGACATAGGAAATAAACAAAGTCCAATAGTGAACAAGAACCAAGACCCCAAAAGCAAACAAAACACCTATACAAGAAACCAACCTGAATCATCAATATGGCCAACGGCACAATATCCCAAATTCCACTATTCTAGAAGTGAACGGTGGGGGGCAGGGTTAATTTAATCTCCAGGCACGAAGAGCTGAAAGGAATCTAGCCGAAGGGTGTTGGTAGGCCGATAGAGGAGTAGAGAGTGTGTGGAAGTCAATGTAAATCACCGTATCCTTCGGATATTTTGGTAGTATAGTGCCACCAGAAGGGGGAGCAATAGGGTGTCAGCCTATCAACCGTCAGAGCAAGAGGAGAAAAGGAGGTGAGAATGGAGGAGGGGTAGACCCGAAGACCAACGGAGTCATGTGTGTGGCCATCTAGGCAGTTCTCATCATAGAGAGAGAGAGGAAATCGACCATCATACTGCTAAAGCAATTGTAGGATTGTAAAAAGTTTCCCCCTTCTGCAATCCTGTCTCCCAGCTGTATAAGGAGGTCAGAGTGAATTCCCGAACAAGCAAAGGTTAAGCGAGGCAGAGCAAAAAGCTAAGCGAGAGAAAACAAAAGCGGGGAAAGGAGAGGAACTATCAACAAAGATGGCAGAAGATGAGAGAGTGTGTGAGCTCAAAGGGGTAGACACTAATGAGCATGGAGAGGAGGGAATCATTAAGCCAAATTCCCGCTCACAGGCATGGCCAAAGGGTGAGGTTGAGTCGAATCAAAAGTGGTCATGATTTCTTATAGTGTTGAGATTTCAATCGCCAGGTGTGTCTAGGAGACGGAGGATTTCCCTTCACTATGGGGGGTTTTTTTTTTTTTTTTTTTTTTTTGATTATCTCATATATTCGCTGTTAACGTACAGGAACCTGCATGGAGCGCTAGCTATGGCATAAACGAAACGTTAATTCCAAACGTGCAAAACAAAAGAAATAACCGCACCAGTTCTCCCCTAGTGATGACTATACCGTCACCGCGCCCAAAACATGGCGACTATTTCAAAAAGTATGGAATGAAATGATACCAAAGGAAATCATAACCGAAAGGAAAGATATAGCAGGAAAGTAAAACCACTCAGTCTGAGTCATAGTCGGAGGAGGAGGAGGCAGCAGTAGCAAAAACCGCAGGCATGGTGGGCGAGAAGTTCGTGCGAGTAGTGCGGATGTATGAGGCATGAACAAGGATCATATCCAGGTTGGCCCACAGTGGAGAGCCATGGTCCATCGAAGACAGCTTCAGAAGGTAAAGCTGGCGTTCTCGGGACTTGGAGGGGCAGTGGAGAATTGCATGCTCAAAGGTTTCGTCCTCTGAGTCGCAGGAAGGGCATGTGGGTGAGCGATCGGCATCGTTCCATGAGGGTTGCGCAGCAAGATAGCTCTTGCCAGCAAGCATTTGGTAGATTCGCCCAGCAGTGAAGCGGTCCAGGCCCATGAAGGCATGTGGGCGAAGGGACGGCTTGTACTGGTAGTAAGGAGGAGGTGGGGACAGGAGTGTCCAATCAGTGAGGAGGTCCTTTCTACACTCCTCCTTCAACAATTTGTAGGAGACAGTACCTGGGATTGGAGCAGGGGGGGCGAAGACAGTGCCCGGTAGGAGGTGGGAGTTTATCTGTGGGAGTTTGAAGCCGTCCGGTGCCACCTTGACCAAGAGGTAGCACATCCCATCGATTGGGAGGTGAGAGCGGACAGCGGGTATGGGCCTTGGTTGGTTCCAACGGAG
>QFET01011317.1:0-48208 GCA_003316355.1 Tuber calosporum | reverse complement strand
GCTTCAGGAAAAAGGATAGTGCCTTGTTGTCTGATACAACAGTGAACTTGGTGCCATATGGAATCGGATGGAATGCCTCAATGGCATCCACAATCGCTAAAAGTTCCAATTCATGGACAGGGTAGTGCAGCTGACTTGTTGCAAACTCTCTGCTGTAGAATGCGGCAGGGTATGCTCTCTCTGGGGAGGGCCCTTGACCAACCCATGCTCCTGATCCAACCTTAGAGCTGTCAGTAATGAGGTATATTGGATCAGCTGATGTCATATATGAGATGGGGCGGAGCGGAATTGTCTCTTTGGCTAGGCGCTTAACCGGTTTGAAGGCTCCCTCATGCAGGGGTCGCCATTCAAACACATCTTGGGAAATTAGGTCCGAGAAGGGTGCAGTGGTAAAGGCAAGGTGTGGAAGGAACTGTGCATGATATATCACAACTCCAATAAAGGTCTGAACCTCTTTTTTCGATTTTGGTGTGGGCCAGTCTTGGATTGATCGAATTTTTTCAGGGTTTGCATGAATTCCTTTCTCATCTATAACATGTCCTAGGAGTGAGAGCTTGGTGGAGAAGAATTTGCACTTGGCTGGTGATGCTTTGATTTGATGCTGCTTCAGTCTTCCTAAGACTGATCTGATGTGCGAAATGTGGTCCTCAACTGTTTCTGAGTAGATGGTAATGTCATCCATGTATGCCCAACCGAATTTTCCAATAAATCCATCTAGCACAAACTCTATAACTCTCATAGCTGTAGCAGGGGCGTTGGCATCTCCTTGCAGCATAACTCTGCATCCTAAGGATTCAAAAGATGTCTTGATGGTGTTGTATTTCTCATCGCTGGGGAGAACTCGAATTTGGAAGTACCAGTTTGCTAGGTCTATGGTTTTTTGAACTTTGCTCTGGCAACAGTTCTGAGTATCATGGCTTGGTTGGGAATCGCTCTATGGTCCTTGATAGTAATATCATTCCTGGGTACAAGGTCTGCAAGCAGTCTGATTTCACCATTGGGTTTCAGCTTTGGGAATATGTTGACTGGGTTGTGTGCCTCGCTTGGGTAAATGATTCCTTTCACTTTCCAGTCCTCGATCAATGCTCTGTATGCTGGCATGATCTTGTCAGGGAATGTGAAGAATCTCAGATTATGGTCCGAAATTGTGTCTTTCAGCTGGATGTGGTGGTTGACATCTCTCAAGGGTGGTAATTCAGCAGTCTTCTTGCCAGGGAATACTGTAGGAAACTCGGAAATGAAGTCAGGGGCATCTGCTTCATTCATTGCTGAAAATCGTGCATGAGTTGCTTTCTGGCAGGTCAAGGTGATTCCTTTCTCAGGGAAGGTGATAATAGATTTTCCGCAATCTATAACAGCATGGTGTGCAGTAAGGTAAGGCATTCCTAGGAAGATATCATAGTTGTCCAGGGAACAGACTAGAGCTTCTGAGATATCGCCGCTTTCTTTGTCAATCTGTATGACAGGCTTTGCAACATAGTTGATTGCTGAGCGAGATCCTTTAACTGCCATTTTCAGGTTGATAGGGGTCTCGAGGTCTCTGGTAGGGATTTGGTGGGTGGTGACAAACTTTCCTGATATCAAATTGTCTCCTGTGGTTCCTGTATCGAATAGTGCCTTTGCTTTGTGGCCATTAACTGTGATATATGCTTCGAGGGCTTGGGATTGAGTTCCACTAGGTCCTGCATGGTTTGTGGTAACTGTGATTGATTCCTTCACATAGGGATCGTCTTCTTGGGTGTGGTATGTTCTCCTGACATTCTGGGGACTCCTGGTTCCTCCAGGGCCTCCATTTCCTCGCTGCTGGGTGCTCCTATACTTCTTCTTCTCAAAGCAGTAATCGGAGTAGTGTCCATGTTTCCCACAATACTAACAGTTATTATCTCTTCTGCGCCGGTCCTTCTCAGCCTGGGATACTCTTGGATGCTGAGAGGTATTGTTGGAGAACCTTAGTTGATTTCGCTGGGTGTTGTTCTGTGGGCGCTTGGGTGCTTGTTGGGAAACTGCATTAGAGGTTGCATTTCCTTGACGATTTCCATAGAGTCCTTTAGAGTGGGGAATTGCATCTCACTTTTCCGCTATCTCTACTAGTTGGTCAAAGGAGGTATCTGAAGTGATGTGTGGCTTCACTTCTCGCTTGAGTTTGATATCCATGGCATCTAGGAGTCTCTGCTTCGCTGAATAGTCCGAAATTGTTCCTGGGGGGAGACTGTCTCTCAAGGTTTCAAGTCTGATTACAGTAACGGTAATCTGTGCTGTTTTTCCGCTGGTAGTTTGCTTGACTTGTAGCCACTGTTCATAGATGGTATCTGTGGATGTGGAATGAAGGAAGTAGGCCTCGAATTTCTGCTTGAGTCCAGCAACTGTGTGGTCTCCTTGGGAAGCTTCATATTGGGTAAATTTATCAAGGGCTTTCTCTCTGCAATAGGCTCCATATTATTGCAGGGCTTCAGGGGCATCGTCAGTTATGCCAAAGCTGGCGATGTATCGATGGACTGTGTTGAACCATGAGTTGATTCTCAATGGGTCCCGATCTTTTCCTTCTCCTGTATATGTATATGGTGCTGGACATTTAGGACTATTATTTCCCTCTTGGGGGGCTGACATGGCGATGGGTGCAGGGCTTGGATTGCTTGGTGGACTTGGTGGACTAGGTGGTCTGTGTGGACTAGGTAAAACGTCTGGTGCAGGGCGTGGTTCTCTTGGTTCTCTTGGTAGACTAGGTGGTTTATGTGGCGAAGCTGGGGGTGCTGGTCCTGGAGCGTCCTCTGGACCGGAATCTGATTCTGATTCTGAGCTTGGTTCTTTCTTAGATTGGACTTCTTGGTGGAGCTGTTCTTGGACATGTTCTTGGACTTGGGCTTGGTCTTGGACTTGGTCTGGAGCTTGGGCTTGGGCGTGGTCTTGGGCTTGGTCTTGGTCTTCTTCTTCGCTGCTGCAGCTATCTACTGAAGATAGTTCTGTGTCCTCAGATGGTGGTGCAGGTGGGGGTACTGGCGCTTGACTTTGGGGTCCTGAGGAGGATGCTACCGATCCTCTAGTTAAGTGCCTTCTGGTATCTCTTGGAAGCGAAATGGTTGCTGGCTAGGGTAGGCTGGTCTCGCCAGGAGTCCGCTCAAGGCCTTCTTGGAAACAGGGAGGTGTACTAGTACTGCAAGGTCAAGGTAGGCGAAGGGTGATCAGTACTCTGCCGAAGATCAAAGGTATACTTTAATCTAGCTCAAAAAATGTAACCTACTCCCAAGTATCTCGAGAATCCCAAAGGGACTCTGAAGATACTGTAAGGATAGGGGGAGAAGTGTCGATGGATAGGTCTTCAATAGACAAGGTAAAAGGTATGGAACTAATAGAGTGACTGTTCAACTTGTAGTATTAAAGATGATAGTCCTGTGAGGCTTGAGAGTCTGAATCCTTAAGGGATTGTAGGCTCTTTAAATACAAAAGATTGTAGCTAGGAAAACTAAACAAAAGCGCAAACATCCTGTCCAACAAACATGCTAACAGAGGCAGCATACCAAGGTAACCATATTCCAAAAACAGAGGGTTAAAAGCGACAGGATGGAGCTAACAAAACATCTAATGGAATCCAAACAGGAAGGAACAAGAGATCACTCCTACTATACAAATCCACTAGGTATAGCAGGAGGATAGCGATACCTAAATGGGTAGAAGCGAGGAGGGGTAGTGGTAAGCGAAACAAGGAAAGAATAACCAGTTAGGAAGTCATAACCAAGTAGGAAGGGACAACCAAATAGTAGCGCTTATCAGGTATAAACCCAAATAAGTCATAACCAACATCAAGTCAGTAGTAATAGTAGAAACATAATAGGATTCCGTTACACTGCCTAAGCAGTTACACTGTCTAGCTGTAGTAATGGGTTACCCTGCCTAAGCAGGTTACTTTACCTAACTATGGTCTTGGGTTACCCTGTCTATGTTGGCTACCCTACCTAACTATGGCTCAGGGTTACCTGACCAAGCTGGGTTACTTTACCTAACTGAGTGCCTGTGTACCTTTTCTTATACAAGTTATCTATGGATTTCATACAACCTTTGCAGGTATTTTATACCGTTCCTCTCCAAGTTCTTTCGGGACCACAAGCTGAGCTGAGTTTCGGCAAGCTATACCAACTGATCGAGGGTTGTGCCACTGGGACTCTTAAGATACTTGGGACTTGGTTAATGAAGTAGTAGCAACCTGTGTTGAATTTGTGATCAGTGAGGATGTAGTTTGTGTCAACTCTTAGTAGGTTGAAAGCAATGATTTGAAAGTTGAAACCCTATGCATTAGTACAGAATACACTCCCAACACGCAACCGAAGTCATACAGTATTGGAAGGAATACTTTGATGAATGACAAAATAAGTGAGAGTCATGTTTGATAGAGGAACAAAAGAAATAGACCTATTAATCTCCATTTTTATCACTACACATAGGCTCCCATGTACCGAAAAGGGTAGATTAGTAACCACCCTGATAGTCATAAAGGGTTTAGATCTGAGTCATAGAAAGAATGCAATATTAGCATCAAGATTGCAAACATGAAGACTACAGAGAACGGAAGGATAGAGAGAAACTTAGTCAACCATGGTGTGTTAAAATGAATGCTATTCCTATCACAAAACAGAATATCCGTAGATTGTGGAAAGTTGAGAATATATTTCCCTAATCAGGAGTGAAGGGTAAATTGCATACCACGCAGCGCAAGGATTCAAGCAGCTATGAACAGTACAGAAGATATTAGAGATCAAGACACAAAGCTATTCCCAAACCTTTTCCCTGAACGATTGCCAGATTTGATAAAGATCAACCACCACCTCAGATTTAATTATCCTGAGTACATGAAGACAATGGCAACATACTTTGTATCTGAGAAGTAACAAATTTGACTCTAGATATATCTGGACAAGAAGCAGCAAGAAGGGGTTATTGAAAAAGCTAAAGTTCTAGGAGTAGAACCTATATATGTATCACTCAAGGGATAGACTAATGGCAGGATATGGTATATAGTAGACTTGACAGCAAGAAATAATAATATATAAAAGAGCAATAAACTAATTCCAAATCAAAGGGGGCTACTTAATGCACCTGAAAGGGCTTAAGACAGGAGCAATTTTAACCTAAGCTATACTGACTTCCAGACCAGGGTTCATTCTGACAATATCAAATACAATAGTTTCACAAGACTCTTGAGAGGTTTCCTTAGCAAGGTGATATGATAAAGAGATATGAATGTATACTTTGTGCACTCGAAAATGTATACCAAGCTAGTGAAAAACGTTATGTGGCTGTGCTGTACTTTTGTGCCAAGATATAAAAATTATTGCCAAGAACTAGATATAATTGTGCTTACTAAAGGGTTTCACAATATATCTTCATGGCATAAAATTATACTTAAGTTTATATAATATAGTATAATATATTAATTCAATACAAACAAGATAGAAGGCGCACATCCAAGGATCGCTCCCCTATTTCCTCCTCCCTTATAGGCCTGACTAGGTCCCTTTACTCCCCTTCCTCATCAATACGCTGGCTAGGGTATTGGTTTACGCCCACCATGGAAACTACTACCCACTTCATCAATAGGATTGCCTTGGCCCAGGCAGCCTTCTCCATCATCAAACCAATCTCACTACCTGGACTAGGCCTTTCTCCTTATATGGCACGCCGGCTGGCGGCTGGCCTAGTCCTCCCAATACTCACCTATGGGGCAGACCTGTTCTCCCCCACCCAGGTCACCCTTGACAAGATGACAACTCTCTGGAACAGAGTAGTTCGGTGAATCACCAACTGCTTCTCATCCACCCACATCTCTAGACTAAACTGCGAAGCCTGTCTGGCTCCTATCTGCTCCCTTCTCCCATACAAGCGGTGCATGGCAGCCCTCCCTCTTGCCAGCTCTTCATCCCTTATTAACCCTGCTGCTGCCAGGCTTCCACCTTCCTTTCCAATTTCAGACAACTCTACCTCTAGAACTGACTCCCGTCGTACACTCCAGGGGCTCAAACTAAACTACATACCGCTCCCATGGAACAGGTACAAACCACCTCTCCTCCCTAGGCGCCACCTCCCCATTGACGCACTTTGTCACACTCTTATCCCCTTGATTCCCACGGTCAGAACCTTCCCTTTGGCCTCCCCTTACCTGCTCCCAGCAGACATTCTACCCCCACTCCCAACAACCAGAAGCTATCGCTTCCTGAAGAAAGCCTGTCAGGCCCTCCTTCTTAAGGACTGGAGACTTCAACCACCTCCTCCCCTATACTACCGCTACGCACCACGGCTGTCCCACAACTCTTCATGGGGTTAGATAAGTTTGCTGCTGGAAGAATTCACCCAATGCGGTCTGGTAAAAGCTAGCTGGCTGCTCACACATCCTGGGACGACCCTGACCCCCTCCCCCTCTGTCTCTACTGCGAAGAGGAGGAGCAGACCATGGTTCATGCAATCCTCCATTGTTCCGCCAAGGCCTGCATTCCCCTCCGCCATCTCCCTGGCATAGGCAGTCTTGGCCCTGGCTCCCCCATCTGGTCCTCGGTTGACCTTCTATAGGCCCTTCGCGCCTACATTTTGGAATAAGCAACGGGATTCCCCCCTCCATTCCGGCCCCTAGGTCACCCTCACCCTAGGACAGCTTGGCTGCCCTCCTTTACTGACTTTTATTCTCTCATGTTGTTATGACTTTCCTTACTTAGTTTGGAATTTTGTTATTTTCTTTCCTTACTTGATTAGCCTCCATTGTGGGAGCAGTGACGGTACCGTTATGCCTGGAAGATAGGATTTTGATATTACTTTTGTTTGTTTGTTAGAGATTAACGTTTTATTTTTGCCATAGCTAGCGCTGCATGCATGTTCCTGTACATTAACAGAGAATATATGAATTAAATAAAAACAAAATACAAACAAGATAGAAATAAATATCAGATAATTATATACAAGATTCAATTAGATTGATAGATTATTCAATATTTTGAGATTAACTTACATGCCTATGACTTTTGTAAATTCGGTAGACAGCAATTGCAAGATCAGCAGAGCCATATTGGATACCATCTCGATATGCTTGGAGAATTCTCTCTGTTCGCTGTGCATACTTCCATATCAATTAAGATTCCACAGACTCTAGTGCTTCAGGAATAAGCTGTCGCAATATCTTAATGCTGTACTTACAAGTATTTCATGTATATCTCCTTTCTGTACTCCAAACATATTCAATGAAGTTTAACTCACAAGGAAACTTAGGATAGAATAAGACCTGGTGACCTATTCTCTCATTTTCCTCCTCAAGTCTGCACTTTTGAGCTTTAAAGTCTGGCTCAGCAGCCATGATTGCATGTGTACAGCACGTTCCACCAGCTAAACAAGTTTTTAGTAACTTGTCACTCCATGGCTTACAGCATTGAAGTCTTAATCCTCTCTGCCATAATTCCAGTTCCTCCAATACTTTCTTCAATCCTTTTGCAATACCATGCATATCCACCATTGATTGGATTTGCCCAGTGGCAGAATTAATTCCTGGACATAATAGCCTCTGGGCCCCCTCAGGCCTTAGACTCATACTCTTTGCCTGCAATGCATCTTGTGTAAAAGCAGAGTGACTAGTAGCATTATCAAATAAGAATAAACCTACACATCCTAGAAAATGTAAGCTCAAATAGTGGAATAGCTAGCTTCTGAACTTGCATAACTAAATTATCACCTGTCCACCAATCATCCTTCCCCTATTCAACATGTATAGTAGCTGTATGACGATCATACCGCTGATCTGATCCTGGCAATGCTCCATAGTCTGGTAAATCTTGAACAGGAATCCATTCTGGTGCCCGCAACCTACCCCCTGGAGTTATGAAGTCTGAAACTATAATGCCCTTACCACGTGACTTTTACCTTAGTGGAGGCTCACCATCCTTCATCCATGCATAGTGATATCCATCATGTGAGTCAAAGGTTTACTCATCACATGTAACAAGCACAATTAGTTTCTGTTGAGGTGGCAGATTTATGGGAAATATCATTACCAGATTTCCATCAGTATCTGGCTCCCAACGTACCATGAAAGGCTTCAACTCTTCAAACGTTGATATAAAGACATGTTATTGATAGGCAATTAAATCCTTATGCTTGTCACTGTCTTTATATACACCTTTCTTCACTTCCTTATATCTATATCCCAGCTTATTAACCACTTTGCCGCTGTCCGGCTTATTAATACTTGTGAGATTCTATGAATATCGATGTTATGCAAGCGACCAATTCTCGGATACTGCATAGAGTTCTGTATAATCCTTGAAGGATGATTTTTTAAAGCTTCTGCAGAAGCACCTACTACCTCACAGCCAGCCCAGTAGTTGGTAATTCCAACTGCCAAACCATGAGAGGATACAGTATCTCCTGCCCTTGCAATGAAAACTCTAATTGCAAACTGGTTGCCTTCTTCATTAAGACGGGAAAGGAAACGCTCTTGACGGCGATACTTATGGGAATCAATCTGTCTCAACTGAATCTATTTGCGCTAATCGCGAGCAACACGCAAAGCAACTGGAAGTCCTTTTTCTACCTCTGAAGCAATAGCCCCAACTAACTCTATCCGAGTCTTACTCCAAGTTGGCTTTACTAAACCAAACCTTTTTAAGCGCATAAATTCTATAACTTGAAGATAGCGCTGGACATTGAATCCCTTTGAAGGACACTTCTTGGGTTTCAGAAACCTCTGCATATCCTTAATGCCTAATTATTTACTCTTTATTAGCCTTAATTTCATCAAAGGTGAGTTTCATCTATTTCTCTAAGTTGTGTATATCAAACTTGACTAATATACGTGCTGACAGAATTTTCCTCTTAACCTGTATATTGAATTTCTTGCCTACTCAAGGCCAATTCTCAATTCCCTGCTCAGCTCTAAGAGCCAATTCTACCTCATCTAATTCATTCACTATATTGACCAACTATCAGTAACTTTATCTAACTTAATCCTGACTAGAGAGTCACAATTCTTTCTAAGATGATAGAAATAATCAAGGTGAGAGCACATACCTATATGTGGATTGAAATCTGCTCTCCCCAATTCTACTTCACACTGAAGTCTCTTCTTATGTTGCCAAATATTTTGACAAGAGGGAGACTTTCTTGCAAGCTTGTCATTTCCGTCAAATTGAAATGAATGATCTTTGATGGGAAGCTCCTCGAACTGACCCTAATTCGCGCCTACACCTGCTAAATTGCTTGTCTCACCTTTATCTAATATCACAATTAATCAATTGGTATAAATATAGTCTCTTAGCATTGACTTTTGGCATACCTCGCACATCACCCATATCTACATCTAAATCGAGAATATGGTGTTCTTTGGGATGACCCCCTCGACGGCCAACAAGGTGGCATTATCAGAATTGCTTAATAGTAGAGAATTGATCACAAGTAATGAAATAATAAATGAAGCTATTTATCTACTTAGGTTAATCTCATATAGGAATATACACTCTTGGTACTATTAGGGTTTACACTCTTTATAATAATCTTTACTTTATAGATTTAACCTGATTTTGCATTGATATATATCTTCTAGGTAAGCTTGTTTGATAATTTAAATGATAAATATAGTGTGGCTGACGTAACACTTTTAGACATTTTACACCAAAAATGCCTCTGTTGTAAATTGAATAGCAAATTGACAATTGCCAAGTAAAATACAAAAAAACCTCTACCTTATTCTTCTTCACTTGACCTATCTTGTAGAGGTTTTTTTTTTATTTTTTGAACACCTGAATGTTTCGTCATTAACTATTAAAATGAACATAAAAGTCTAGTGCACATTTTGGAGTGCACGAACTATACCAGAAACATTCAAGAAGATTATATTGGACCTACTGGCTGACAACCTAGGAGGACTTTTGTCAGAGTATAACAACCTTATAGTTATATTTTCTGATACAGAGTCTTACTACTTGGAACAGGTCAAAGTAGTCTGTGTAAGATTTGTGGAAGCAGAGTTCGTTGCCAGGAGAAAGAAGTCACACGTTTTTGCAAAGGACTTATAAGTCTTATGCCACATAGTTTATAATCAGGAGTTAAGAGGATCACCAAAGAAGATAAGAAGGATTAAAGAATGTTCTACACTAAAGAACAAGGAACAACTTTTGAAATGCCTAGGATAGGGAAACTTTATTAGCCAATTTCAACTATATATTGTAACTAGTGCAGAACTCTTAATAAACCTTAACAGATATGAGGAGTTTGTATTGACCCGTAAATATAGTTAAGCCAGAGAATTTGTAAAAGAGATGATGAAAAAGAGGGATGTGAAAAGACTGATCAACTAGTCCTCAGGACAAGAAATCCGCTTAATAACCAATACTCCTAACTGAGGAGTCAGAGCTTAGGTAGGACAAGGTGACATACTGAAAATAGCAAGACCTACAGTATTACATAGGAGGAAGTTCACATATTGACAGATGGATTAGGAAACTAGAGAGCAAGAGGCATTGGAGATCATGGATATTTTGATAGCATTTAATCATATCGCTGCAGTACATAATAGGACAATCTAAACTAACCACCAACTATTGGTTTACCTGACCATGAGTCAGAACCCTTCAAACAAGTATGATAGCTAAGGTTGATGATCTAATTAGGAAGATACAAGGTACAGATCTGTTGCAGGTCAGGGAAAGGAAACAATTTTGCTTAAGCTATTTACTACCTTTGTGTGACCTTTGATTGAGAATTAAACACTACCAATGAAGAAGATTATCACCATCATTAGATACTCTTTACATCCTCTACCATGTCTTGCTTTAATATAATTCATGTAGAAGAGCCACTTTCCCTTCATAACTCTGATTGCTCAATCTGGAAAGGTCATTATTGGGGAGACAAGATCAATGTTGAAGTTATAGTGACAAACAAAATCATACAACAATGTACAGCAGTACATCCTATGATTATCAATATACGATCCACAGAGCTCAGATGCTAGGAGACAAGATAGTTATGCTGGAATTGGTTTCCAATTACGAGGCAAGGAACAACATTGTAGGTCCTAGACTATAACCTACTCCAAAGTATCTCGCGAATCCCAAAGGGACTCTGAAGATACTTTAAGGATAGGGGGAGAAGCGTCGATGGATAGGCCTTCAATAGACAAGGTAAAAGGTATAGAACTAATAGAGTTACCATTCTACTTGTAGTATTAAAGATGATAGTCTTGTGAGGCTTTAGAGTCCAAATCCTTAAGGGATTGTAGGCTCTTTAAATACAAAAGATTTTAGCTATGAAAACTAAACAAAAGCACAAATATCCTGTCCAACAACATGCTAACAGAGGCAGCATAACAAGGTAACCATATTCCGAAAACAAATGGTTTAAAGCGACAGGATGGGGCTAACAAAATAAGTAATAGAATCCAAACAAGAAGGAACAAGAGATCGCTAATACTATACAAATCCAGTAGGTATAGCAGGAGGATAGCGATACCCAAATGGGTAGAAGAAAGGAGTGGTAATGATAAGCGAAACAAGGAAAGACTAACCAGTTAGGGAGTCATAACCAAGTAGGAAGGGACAACCTAATAGTAACGCTTATTAGGTATAAACCGAAATAAGTAATAACTAAAGTCAAGTCAGTGGTAATAGTAGAAACATAGTAGGATTCCATTACATAGACCTTTACAAGACCTATGCAGTATCAAGATATTCTTGACTTCTCTAATCAGATAAATGGTAGCAGGAAAGGATTGTGAGGATATCGGTTGCCCTTATTACAAACTGGTACCAGAAGTAGAACAGCCATATTACCCCAATATAGCAATCAGCCAACCAAGGCCTTTACGAGCAATTGAACAACCTACCCTTACTCCCCGCTAACATATCCTTCAGGAGTTTTATGGGCACGAGAAGGAGGAAGTGGCATGCCTTGAATAGGTAAGGAATGAGTGAGATAGAATACCAGTGAGAGTAGACACAAGCAGCTTGTGGAGATGAAAGATAGTAGAGTGTTTGCAGAATGATTAGGTCTATCAACAGGCTTCAGACAGCAATAATACAGGAAGAGATTGCTACATGTTTCACTTCAGAATTAGTAATGGATGGATGTATACGATGCCTATTGGAGTCCGGGATTGCTTATATATACTTAATAGTCATGGAGGCAATAGAAATTAGCTTAGGGTAATAGTAATCAAAGAGATTCACAATCTGGGATCATACATTGGGGACAGGTATCTTCGCTATAGAATACAATGCATATTCTGGCTGGAGAAGAAGAAGGATTTCTGATAATATCAATTCCAGTATAGGCTATGTAGAAGGAATAAGAAAGTCAACAAGGGACTAGCAGGTGAGGCACAAACTATGCCAGTACGTCCAGAAATATTCAGGTTCTATACTCGGGACTTAGTAGGATGTTTCAAGGAATTTGGAACCAACAAGTATGATACTGTATGTGTTCATAGTTATCGATGAAGCAACAGGATTTACCGCATATATTTCTACATATTCTAGCTGTCATGCCATAGAGGACTTGCCTCTCCTACACCATCATATTTTAACACCCCAAGGGGTACTCTCTTCAATTATCCAATATGCAGATACCAGCTTTACCTTGCTATTTTGACCCCAGAGTTAGATGTATTTAGGTATCCAATACATTAAGGTAATACCTGGATAGTATGAGGCTGATGGCCAGGGAGAATAGAATATTAGTAAGCTTAAGATCACCTTAAGGAATGTTATCAACAAGTGCCATTACAACTGATTCTAGCACTTCATGAGCTTGTAGTTTATGAAGATACACTTACCAGGTATTGAACTATTACGGGATAGCCAATTTGGTAGTATTGAATTGCCGAGGTCGGGCTGATATCAAGAAGCAGAGAACTGCCTGGAAAGCTCGGTTTAAAGGGATAATAAATGATAAAGGTTCTCGAGGGCTTGTTAACTGAATAACTAATAAATGAATATATTGTTATGGTCTCTTCTCTGTTGGTTGATGATCCCTTAAATATGGGTTTATTTCTTTTTTTGATTATCTCAGATATTTGTTGTTAAGGTACAAGAACCTGGATAGAGCGCTATTTATGGCAAAAATAAAACCTTAATGTTAAGAAACATCCTCTCTACCCTAGGGATCAGAACCCATAGACCCAGGAGTGTCTGGTATGGGCCTAGCAATACATCTCACCAATTAACAAACAACCCCATAGCTGACTAAACGGACAACAGGGAGAATGTAAGAAGCAGGAATGCAGGAACGCATAAGGAAACCCTTGACCAATGCTACTACAGATAAGGAGAATTTAGCAACTACTTAGCACCTATAAAGGCTAGGGCAGGATGCAGATAAACCTGGGATTCCAAGGTAGCCGACAGTATTATTACAATCCCCAGATGCAGTGCAATACTAGGACCAGGCATAACCGAAGGGTGATTCACTATAGGCAATAGTCAGGGAAGAGGCGAGGTAGTAAGATACCATATGGAGAGGAGAGAAGCAGTAATATAACAGGTGCTAGCCTGTGTGAACGGTTATACAAAAGAGCTTAAGCGTTACTTTGCGATTGCTTTGGTGTTTAAGTGAGACCTGTTGAGAGGCAAAGACAAGGGTAGTACAATAGAGTGGTTTATAGGTCGAAGGGGAACAATAGGATAGCCGTTCAACCAAGTGTATCAACTGTCTAGGCATTTGTCTGAAGGCTGATGTATCCTGCTTGCTAGGAGACTACTCTAAATACATAAAATATATCACGCAAGAGCTGAGGCACTGAAAACCTGCAGCTACTATCATTACTGGTGATTGTACAGCTACCAGAATCTTATGGCCCTACCGGAGTCCTGGTAAGTCTGGGCTTTCCAACAATACTGCTTCTATCCTACCGCTGGTATACATGACCTGTTCCTTCAGTTGCAACTACTAGGGCTCAATCCTGCCGATCCTCCCAAGCATATAGCAATCAGAGCGCCGGAATCTAGATATTAGGGATAGGAAATCAAATACAAAAGGAATCAAATCAAATGAAAGTAATCTGACAAAGGATAGGCTAAAGAGTGTGGCAATAGAGGTACTGGAACATGTATACATGTTACTAGTAGGGTGCCAGCCATTGTTGAGGGAATAAGGTTCCAGCTTCTTGGAGGTGTAGCGGTACGGTGTTCGGCCGATTCTCCGGGATGAGAGGTGAGATAAGTAGAAGATGATAAGGGGTAGGCCCAATTATCACAGACAGCACTGTGGGCATACCTATCTATGGAGTTCTCAAGGACTAGCTGGAGAAATCGACAATTGAACTGCAGAGCGAATATAGGCCTCTAGGAAGTTTCATCTAAGTGCAAGTGTATCTCCCAACTCCATGAAGGTAGGGTGTTGCTGACTGTGCAAATGTTAAGTAAGGCAGAGCAAACAATCTACACGAAGCAAAACAAAAAACAGGTAAATGAGATGAAACCATCAATAAGGATAGAGAGAATAAGAGGATAGACTCAAAGGGGTAGACCTTAATGAGTAATGAGAGGAGAGATGGAGGTAGACAAGTCCCCACCCCATGGCTAGGCCAGAGGGGGTTGACACCTGCTTAGAAATAGTGGTGATGATTTCTCCTGTTTTTGGGATTTCAATCGCTGGGTATGTAGAGGAGATGGAGGATGATCCCTAAACTATGGGACCAGCTAGATATTTATCCACTTTTCGTGGTAGTAATGTCAGCCATATATATGATGTATTGTTAGACCCCTAGGCCACGGTCATAGAAAGTGGAAACACCATATGACCCACAAGATATCTGCCCCCCTCAGTCAAATGATCCCCCCAACTATCTATAATTCTGAGTGTGTTCAGCACTCCACCAGTAAATAGCCCTCAATTCATTTGCCGAATTTACTAAGTTCAAGTTGAGGTAGCCCATTTGCCAATATCTTACAGAATACCAATTGATCAGTCTGGACGGCCATCTTTCTTACTTTTATGCACACTGGTGGATATGCATTCGAAGTATCATGAGTCTTACTAATCCGTATTGAGTCTAGAACTATCACCGAGGCTCAGCATCTCTATTACAGATACTACCTCTTGCCAGCATGGGTTGTAGTTATATAATAACTTTCAAGTTCTATCTACTATTACATCATATAATATGTACTATTTCCCATATATGTAATATGAACCTATTACTATACAAAGCAGTGTATGAATGAGAATAATAATTCAATTGATTTTCCGAGTCTGGAATACCCAGGCTTGTGCCTTTGATTACTAGCTGAATAGAAACCAGGAAATATGAATGAGGTCTATCAGTTAGGCAAGATGGGTAACTATGAGAGTAGAGAGATAGCAGTGAGAGGAAGGAACTCACAAAAGCCTATTAGTGTAGGCAAGTGCACGCTTGGTCTGGGGAGACATATTGGCTATAGAGTCAGAAGGAAGCAAGAAGTTGGAATCAAGGTGGCAAAGACCTTTGGAGATACTAGAGTATGATACCTATACCCAGAACTAGGCTGTTAACAGAGAGAGTAGGATCTACCAGAACAGGAAGGGAGTGAGTCACTGTTCTACAGTGAAGCAGTTTATGGAGAATGACAATATTTGATTTCGAGATATGGCTTATATAGACCCAGCACATATCCTACTGGAAGAAGTCTTAGATTAGGAAGTTGAACAACTATTAGACCACAGCTAGTATTATGGATGTGACCAGTTCCTAAGAGTTAAGTAGAAAGTGTAAACAGGTTGAGAAAATAGCGGGAAGTATATTGAAGGATTGGAAAATGCCTTAAACTTTGTACAAGAATGGTCGACTGACAACTGGCCTGGTGACCAGTTACCAATTAGTACTGGATATATCAATATGTTATTCACACCATAGACATCAGAGTAGCTAGAGTTTGCTGATAAAGTAATAGGGGATTATAGGATTGGGAAACCTTACCGAGGGACTAATTATAACATATCTGGAGTATTGGAGAATTGCAAGCTAATCAGAACTTGGTTTTGAATGCATTTTGATGATTTAGGAAGTTTTTTTTTTAGGATTTGGAAATAGTGGTTTTGTTGCCACAGTGTAACTGGTATTGGTTACTATAGTTGAGGCTAACTAAACAAACTAAATCAATCAAAACTAGGAAGGGGTTAGTTTGTGTTATATTTGGTTTCAAGTATCATTTGACACTTAGTTGTTTTATGCTATATATCATCTATAAGGTTGTTACCTTATAGGTATTATGTTTATTTACAGGTATCTCAGGATACTTAGTTTGTTAAATATTGAGTTCTATATATGAGGATGTTAGCCGATATGTAACACCTCCCTAGGTGTATCAGGCACCAAGAGGAATACGTCTGGGTGAGGTATAATGATAGTAACTCAGTTCCTAAACTGTTGGGACTTCAAGTGAGTTTTACTACCAGAGAACTCGATAAGTTGTTTAACAGCCGTTGAATATGATATCTCCAGCATTCCAAGTCATAGACTTACTTGGGGTAGTTTCGTGCGAACTGAAAAGAAGTAACTGCTTAACCAAGTATTTTGAAAACACTGTCTCTCGAAGTCTGCACTCTCTAAGCTCCAGCAGGGCAGTCTTAAATACATGATCTCACTTTTCCAAAGCATTCCATATCCTTCCCTTTGATTTCCTATGAATGGATATAACCAAGCTCGGCTTGTAAAGTCCTCCAATAATATGAATGCCTGATGCACCTAAACGGTTCTACAGCAAACAAAATATGTATTATCCTAATACATAAAATCAAATATAAACATATCAGGTATCAGCCTGATACATGAAACCCAACATAAAACAAACCAAGTATTTAACGATACTTGAAACCAATCATAAAACAAACTAACCCGATACTAGCCCTGCCAGTTTCCGTTAACCTCATCAGCCTTAACAATAGTAACCAATACTGGTTACATGATATGTCTACTATTTGGTTTCAAGAGTTGGTAAGGCCCATTGATTGCTTTATTGATGCCGTTTTGGATATGCTGGTAGGTATATTTAAAGAGCATGATCCTGAATGACTTAGAGGCACCAGACCTCAACAGACAGAGTTTTCAATATAGTTGGTGGAGCTTTTACTTCTTTTCAGTTAACATGATATTCTACCAAGTCTAGCACTTAATAAGGCTGGTGATATAGTACTCAACAGCTGTTTATCAACCTTTTGAGACATCCAGTATGTACTCCCTACTTGAAGTCCTTACAGTTTATCATCAGAGTTAGATAATCTTATAGCCTATCAAAATATATCCTTAGTGGCTATTCCTGATAGATCAATAGCAAGGATTATAGAGGGTGCTATTGATTAGTGCCTTTATTACGAGTAAGTCCTTTCTCCAGATTTTTCCTTGTTTCATTCAACTAATGACTCTTAGGAAAGAACTGCTTTACTGTCTTTCGGTTGAAGCACCTTCTTATTTGAAGTACTACAATATAAACTGAATCACTGGATTGTGGGTTTGAGAGAATTGTATTTCCACCCAACTCTCCCACGTTAAACCACCTTGAGGAGGTTTGGCAATATATTAATCACAGAGTAACACAAATGCAGGTGGAATTATGGTGACGTAGTTATCAGAGATATTGTATTGGATGGATGGGGTCGTTTGTCAAAAGACTATATTGAGGGGCTGATATAATCAATGCCCCAGCGAATGGCTGTTGTGATAGATGCCCAGAGTGGTAATGAATTCAGATGCTAGATTTCCAAAAGGTTGTTTGCCCTGTCACATGCGTACATGTTCCGGTACCTTTATTCCCACTCTCGTTAGCCTTTCCTTTGTCATATTACATTCATTTGATTTGAGTTCTTTTGTATTTGATTTCCCTACCGGAATCTCTAGATTCCGGCGCCCTGATTACTATATGCTTTGAAGGATCGGCAGGATTGTGGCCCAGGAGTTCCAAGGGAAGGAACAGGTCATGTATACTGGCGGTTAGATAGAGGCAGTGTTGTGGGAAAGCCCCAGGCCTTCTAGGACTCCAGCAGGGCAACAGGATTCTAGTAGCTGTACACTCACCGGTAATGATAGTCGCTGCGGGTTTCCAGAGCCTCAGCTCTTGGAGGAAAGATTTCATGTATTAAAGAGTGGTCTGCTGGCTAGCAGGAGACATCAGACTTCAGACAGATGCCTAAACAGTGAATACACTTGGTTGAACAGAGATCCTATTGTTCTCCTTTGCTCTATAAACTATTCAATGGTAGTCCCCTTGTCTTCGCCTTTCAGCAGGTCTCCCTTAGACACCACAGTGATAGCAGGCAACCTCTTAGGCTCTATTGTATAACCGTTCACACAGGCTAGCGCATGTTACATTTTTTTCGCCTCAGCAGGTGATACCTAGTTCTCAGGATTGAGAACAGTAGGTAGGATTGATCACCCTTCCCTTTTCTTGATAACTAGTTAGAAGCAGGAGCGGCAGTGAGAGACTCCCAGCTAATGTGCTACATTCATCATTACAGACCGAAGAAGTCTGACCACTAGGTCTGGAAGGATATCCTGACCTCCCAGCAGATATGGGAATAACCCAGACACAAACCCCGAAGTAGAAGTTGATGATACACCTATATCTGTACAAAGCTTCCTACAACCAGGAGATCTTGATACAGACTTAGTAGAGGACCTTACAGCAGAGCAAATCGTCCAAAGGGAAAGCCAGAGAACCGAGACAGCTCAGGAATCGAGACCAAGAACTAGAAGTATCATATAGACAGTCTTTGGAACCCACCACACTCTGCAGTACCCTCAAGAAGTGAGACACTACCTGGCATATTCCCTGACTCCCCAGGACCCTCTAGACCACCACCAGTACCTCAGGGAAAAGGGAAAGAACGAAAAACTCTCAAACACCCGCCAGAACCCGCCAGCATCTAGGACGATGGCTGACGCTCAAGACCAACCCAGGAAACCTAAGATCAAGCTTCCACAACCATCTAAGTTCAGTGGAGGGGGCGAAGATCTATATCCAGACAAACTCAAGCGCTGGTTTAGGGAGTTTAAGAAGTACTTATCCAAGTATGATGTCCTTGATGACACTGAGGATGTAGTGGACTACTATGGCGCCTATAGAGAAAAGTGAGCACATAGTGCATACCTCAACCTCATGAATGGGTTTGAAGACAATCAACCCTCCCTCCATGAATTCAAGAATCACTTTAAGCAGCTTTTTGAAGCATCAACCAACACAGATAACCTGTACATCAAATAGCAGAAGATACAACAGTCCTCATAGGGCAAGCCAGCGAGAATTTCCAGGATTGCTGGAGAACTAGAAAACCTGAGACGAACACTGCCTAGAGACTCAATATCAGACTATGCACAAAGACAACGCTTTTTGGATGCCATGGATCCCATGCTCAGAAGAAATGTGGAACCACAGATAAGAGATACCGATACCTGGAAACAAGTTGTCCAACTGGCTGAGAGATATGATGCAACAATGTTCAAGACAGGAGCCTATGGGAGTAGCGGCAGCTCCTCCATGTTAGGCACAAACGACTCCCAATAGGATTACATGACTTTCCAGGAGGAACTGTATGAATCTCAACCTCTACAGGCAATTACCCCCCTGCGGCCCCAGCGTTCGCCCTGGGAGTCGACACTGGCACCATGTGCAGTTGCTCGTTTACTAAGAAAAACGAGAAAATGGAACACATCTTGTAACTCCGTATACGTCGTTGTCGTCCGTCCGACCGGATGCTGTCTGCAGGGTATATGAGAGGGCCTCTCTGGCTAAATCTGGGAAGTGGAACGAAGCGATTCCGTCAAGAACTTGCAGAGTTATACCCAGTTGAAGTTAAGTGAGACCGGGTAGTCCTAGATGGGTATGAATGCATGATTGAAGTAGGCTACTCCGATACACACAGAGAGTACAGTAACACCCCCATGATTCCTATAATGTCAATGAACCTATCGGAACAAGTTGATAAGGAGAGGTAGTGAAGACGAGAGGGTATTGGCCCGATCGTGAATACTAATCATCCGGAAAGCCAGCTGCAGAGCCGGATAGGACGGAATGAAGCAGATTCGGCCAACAACCAAGCTGGCCCCTTGGAGTTCTAAAAGTTATTGGTACGTTCCAAACTGGGCGGCCATATCTTAACAGCCGAAAGAAGGTTGACAACTCACACTAGGTGGGTCCACGCCCTCAGAGAAGTCGGGAGCTCTGATCATACCATTTGCTGTGTGGGGGAAGAGAAAGCTTCAGGGTCAAAGCAGGTTCGCTCTCGGATTAAGGTACGAAGGTTGGAAAGAAAATACCTGGTAATATGTAAACCAGTTATAGTCCGCAAACACTCAGACATGGGATATAAATATTGAAGTGCCTCCCAAGCTTTAGCATAATCAAGCAACGGAGAAGAGATCTTATCAATATCATAAGTTTTTACTCAAAAATCCTTACCTATGAGCCTTCCTAGACAATCTCCGTTTATCAAGAAAGATTTAAGCCTAGTTCGATTCGCTTGCCCTTAGAATCGACTACCCTTGACACTCCAGCACCTCCGGAAATAAGCCAAGCAAGGTTAAGAACTCTATACAACAAACCAACTACAAGCCAGCAGGAAAAGGCAAAGCTCCCGCGAGAAAATCGACCCCTCCCAAGCATAAGAAGCCAAGCAAGCAGGAAATACATCGACGCAAGAGAGAAGGAGTCTGTTACTACTGTGGAGAAGCAGGACATATGGCAAATAATTGTCCAAAGAAGGAAATCAAGTCCAATCATGTCACTGTCACCAAGGACACACCAATAGCGATGAAGAGCACTAGGAGGCAGATAGCGATGATACAGAAGAGTTGGATAGAAGGAATACCATCATAACCTACAAGACTACTGTTGGCGCCCCCAAGGAAGCGGTCAGGCTATTCCAAGTATTTGAATTCACAATGCTAGTCAACAAGAAACCCGCAAGGGTCTTAGCAGATACTAGAACCATTGGTGGTACCCTAATCAGCAATCGCTTTGTTATAACAAACAATATCCCTTATACCAATAAGAAGACACCTACAATACTCCAAATGGCTGTCAAAGGATCTAGATCAAGCAGCAATCATACTTGCATTACAGATATCGAAATTGGAAGCATGAAGGTACCCAAGGTATACAGCAGCGTCACTCAAGTATCAGAATATGATATCCTACTCAGTATAGATAACCTCATACGCTTTGGAGCAATCATAGACTGCCGGAAAAATACTCTCTCTTCCCTGACCATAAAGTCAGTGTAAACTGCAATGGGAACAGTAATCAGCCTCGATGAGCAATGGCTAAACAGGAAGATATACCAGATTTTCTCAAGATGTTCCCTCAGGTTTTTGTCACAGAAATACCTGTTACCCTACCACCATTGCGGCGCTTTAACCATCAGATCATGATCAAGGACCCAGACCTTTATGTCATGATGCCAACCTTCAAGACCCCCGAAAAATTGATCCCTAAATTCAAGGCATGGATAGAGAAGCAAATCATGGCTGGGACACTTTACAGATCACAAACTCCAGTAGGCGCCAGCATGTTCATTCAAGGGAAACCTGATGGCAGGATAAGACCATTAGTAGACCTTCGATACAGGAATAACAATACTAAGAAGGACGAAGCCCCAATCCCTAATCACCAGCTCATACTCAACACTGTAGGCAGAGCCAAATTCCGAAGCAAGATAGACCACAGTGATGCCTACTTTCAGATCAGGGTTGAGCCTGAGGATGAGAAGTATAACACTATCAAGACACCCATTGGAGGCTTCGCCGGTAAAGTAATGCTGCAAGGAGATACAAATGCGCCAGGAACCTTCATGAGAGTCATGGAAGATACACTATCAGAAGAGTTAGGATTATTTGTATGGGTATACATTGATGATATCCTGATATATAGCGATACACACCAAGACCATATCAAGCATATCAAAGCAATTTGCAAGAAGCTGGAAAAAGGGCAGCTATATGCCAACCCAAAAAAGAGTGTTTTCTTTGCACAAAAGCTGGATATCCTAGGTCATCTTATTGATGATAATAGCATTCACCCAGAACCAGAGAAGATCAGAAGCATTGAGGACTGGACAAGACCTCAGACCAGAAAGGAACTTCAGCACTTTAGTGAGATGGTTAATTATATCTCCCAGTTCATCCCACACATCGCCACCATTACTGCACCACTTACATAGCTTACCGGCAATCCTTAATGGATATAGACAGACTTGCAGGAAGCAGCTTTTCAGGCAGTGAAAAAGGCGGTGAAAAATCATCAAATTCTTAAACCTATTGACTATACCAACCCAGAACCAATCTGGCTATTCGCCGATGCATCTCCTACCGGCAGTGGCGCTTGGATAGGCCAAGGACCAACCAGAGATACAGCCAGACCGGCAGAATTCCATTCCAGGAAACTGTCAGCCTCTCAGTGTAACTACCCTACCTAGCAACAGGAAGCGCTTGCAATAGTTGAGGCTGTACAAGTCTTCGCCCACCTGTTGTCCCACACAAAGTTCACTATAGTTACCGACCAAGAGAGTCTTACCAAGCTCATCATACAGAAATATTTCAGTGAGCGGTAGCAGAGATGGATAATCCATCTTAGCCACTTTGATTTTAAAATAGAATACATGCCTGGAGCTTCGAATTTTCTGGCAGACTATCTATCCAGAGTTCATGAAACCAAGTCTGGGCCTAAAGATATAATACTACAGGACCCTACCTCTGAAAATTCAGATCTCCAGAACCACAACTCCCATCATATTCAAACCAACTACACTTCTTCCTCATACAATAGCCTAGATTTCGACAGCGAAATAGAAACTATTGAAGAAACACAGAACTCTCTATCCCTCACTACTCGCGAATCTATCTATCGCTCCTCCCCAGACTACATAGCAAGCAAAGAGATAGCAGCCAATGCAGTCACTCGCTCCCAAAAGCGCAAGAATAGCGCTTGCAGCAAATATAGCAGCATCCAGGTAGGCAATTCTTGGGGAGACAAAGCTACCTTGAACCTTCACTAGACTAGAGAGGAACGAAGCCATTCAGCTCTCTCTTGGACTGCCTGCTATGATGACCAGTGTATTACACAAAGAGACAGCAAAGAAGACAATGGATATTTCCTCAAGGACCCTGAAAAGTGAAAGCAAGCAAAGAAAGCGAAAGCAACATCAGATACCTCAATAGACAGTAGCCCCTCTCCATCAAACGATAACTCTATGTCCCTACCATCACCAGGAAACCAATGCCTCACTCAGACTTGCAGATATGTTAACTCCAGCCTCCCCACCTCCGGCTTCACCAGCTTCGCCAGCTTCTAGACCCCTCTATAGTGATCCTGAAGCTTTCTGGAATTCTACAGAAACTTATAAGGTCCAGACCTTTCTTGGTACCCTACATTCATCCCTTATGGGAATTCTGCCCATCTGTCATTGAGGCTCTACAGAATGACCCTCTTTTCCGGCGAGTCCTGGAGACCACTGACAAACTACACTATTCAATCCAGGATGGCCTCCTGATAGCTGACAATACCAGCGGCTATTATAACATATATATCCCTATGGGACCCTTAGAAAGGGGAGTATCCCTTCAGGATTTCATCCTTAAAACAGTTCATGAAGGCCTAGGACACTTCTCAGCTCACAAGTCCTACAAGTACACCGCTTATTTCTACTGGTGGCCTCAGATGCGCCAGGACTTCATAGCCTACTGTCGCTCTTGTGATCAATGTCAGATCAACAAGGAGCCAACTACACTTCCAGCAGGTAGAATTCTAGCCCAGCCAGCACCTGACGAAGCCTACCAATCCCTTGCCATCGATTTCGCTGCCCCCTTCAACAAAACAAATAACAATACAACCATCCTGGTTATTATTGATCACTTTACCTCCTATACTCATCTTATACTACTTCAGGACTCTGCCATATCCGAAAAAGTATTCACCAAGCTCCAGAAGACAATATTTGATGTTCATGGACATCCCCTGAGCATAGTACTGGACCAAGACTCCGACCCTACCTGTAAGTTCTGGTCTCAGATGATGAAGTCAATGGGAATCCAGGTCTGGATGGCAACTCAATACCACCACCAAACCACTGGCCAGGTAGAGCGCCAGATTCGCACCCTTAAACAGATGATGAGGAACTTCATCAACCAAAGACAAAGCAACAGGTCCAATGCCCTCCCAGTGATAGCAGCAGCCATGAATGGCGCCCCCCATGAATCCTTATGGCTATATCTCTATACCAAGCCCTCTATGGATGCCCATGGAAGCTCTTCAATCCTGTCCTCAGATCCGCCAGCAAAGTACCAGCTGTGGACGAGATCTTGAATGCCCATAAAGCCACCAGGATGGAAGTTGATATGGCCAGAAACCATGCCACATTTCGGCAGACTGTGCAAGTAGATAAAAAGAGGAACCCCTATTGAAGACCATTCAACATTGGCACCAGAGTTCTTGTTAGAGGAAGCCCTTGCACCACAACACCTGGACGATCCAAGAGGCTAGAGCCTCACTAGTTTGCACCCTTTAAGGTCCTAGAGCATGACTCTAATAGCAATATCTACAAGCTTGAATTGCCTAAGAGAATGGAGCGCCAGAAGCCATACTTTCATATCTCATGCCTCAAGGAATACCATCAGAACAATCCCAATAGATTTACATCCAGGAGGATGGATTGGCCGGCCCCTGTACTCATCCACAATGCAGAAGAATGGGAAGCAGAGGAGATACTGGATTATCGCCTACATAACAACAGAGTCGTGTTCCTAGTACACTGGAAAGGGTATGAAAGGACCGATGACTCTTGGGAACCTATCGAGAACCTGGAGAACTCAATGGAAATTATAGTAGAATACTGGAAAGAAAACCACAGCACAGAAGCGATGCCTAAGATCACCTCCCACTATGTCAGGACCTCTTGGGAGCCTATGAAAGTCTCTACAATCCCTTGCCCTAGAACCATAGTACCCAACGATTTCTGGCAGCCCTATAACAATGAGGAATACAATTCAGCAAGCTCTGATGATAGCTACTTCAACACTGATGATGATTCTAGGCTCTGGCCTTAGGAGAGCAGCGATGAGGCCTATGGCCTTAGGAGAAGATAAGTTTTGTTCAGATTTGGGGAATGTAATATGAGTACATGTTCCGGTACCTCTATCCCCACTCTCGTTAGCCTTTCCTTTGTCAGATTACATTCTGTTGATTTGATATCTTTTGTATATGATTTCCCTACAGGAATCTCTAGATTCCTGAGCCCTGATTACTCTATGCTTTGAAGGATCGGCAGGATTGTGCCCCAGGAGTTCCAAGGGAAGGAACAGGTCATGTATACCAGTGGTAGGATAGAGGCAGTGTTGTGGGAAAGCCCCAGGCTTTCCAGGACTCCGGCAGGGCCACAGGATTCAGGTAGCTGTACACTCACCAGTAATGATAGTGGCTGTGGGTTTCCAGAGCCTCAGCTCTTGCAGCAAAGATTTCATGTATTTAAGAGTGGTCTCCTGGCTAGCAGGAGACATCAGACTTCAGACAGATGCCGAGACAGTGAATACACTTGGTTGAACAGAGATCCTATTGTTCCCCTTCACTCTATAAACCATTCGATAGTACTCCACTTGTCTTCGCCTTTCAGCAGGTCTCCCTTAGACACTAAAGCGATAACAAGCTACCGCTTAGGCTCTATTGTATAACTGTTCACACAGGGTATCGCCTGTTACATGCCCTTTCCCAATTCTTCATTGTTTACTTTTTTTTCCTTAAACCATGCTGGAACTGAAAACTAACTGTGCTCGGAGCAGAGACCCCATTATATAAATGCTAGAGGAAAGCTGGAAGCCAGGAGCGAAGGAAAATGACTGGAAAAGGTTTCTAAATTTCAGGTATTAGTGAATGGGCATACAAGCGGGGGTGAGCAGTGTATGCGGGGGAGGAATGCTTTTTGGAAAACAACCGACCTTGTATAGGGGTTATCATCTTTATTCACCACCACCAAAACTAGGCGGGAGGGGTAGGATGAAGTGCTGGTGTGTAGTGGCTGGCAGTGAAAGTTTTGAAAAGAAGGCTGGACGGAATATTTTAATTTCTTTCTGTGTTACTACAGTACTAGTTTGTAGTTTTTCTCCTCTCTCAACTCTATATAACATAAAAATAATCAATCAGGATAAGTACAAAAGCCTAGTTTTTGTCCTGTTTCAGAATTCTCTTCTGGGACTGGTGTTCCTACTAGTCCCCAATTCCCAAATACACGATGAAATTAAAAGTACAATTCTAGTGCTCAGGCTGACGGTGTAGGAGATGTGAAAATGACAAATACTATTCCTCATTCGAATCCCGGAGCAGTTCACGCCATCGGAGTGCGCCGAGCCATGTATTTTGTAATTTCATAAAGGTGACTAATGCTGCCCTCTCATTCCGCGAATATTCGGTTTCGTGGATGAGAATCATCCTATCATTTCCATGGGCTCGCTGGGAGACCGTAAAATAAAGACGTGGGATACAATCCGTCACTTGTTCGGAAACGAGGCGTCGTTCCCGCACCTCTTTTTCTAAAATTTCCTTGAACTTCGTGGTATTGGCTAGGAAGCAAAGTCCATTCTCCACTCCCATGGGAGATGTGATAACTCCCTGCAATCGCGCTTGAAAGTCGATCCTCTCTGTCAATTAATATTAGCAACTAGTCAAAAGGTATCAATTGGTCTTCATACCTAGCGCACCGCGCAAATTAAATTTTTGCTCCATCTTTAGTTTGTCCGTTCTTTCTGCCAAAGCTATACCCTACAAGCAACTTAATAACCTGTGGGAACTAAAATTGGGTGGGGTTCTAACTGCGAGGGAAGAAATTTCCTTCATTTTTGCTGTGATCGTCTGATTAGGCTCCTCTACCCGCTTGAACCACCTCTCCTCTAGATTCTCGATCTCCTTCAGGTGCTGGGCAAGCAGAATTGATGGAATACGACCTCCAAACTCGCATACCGTCATTGCAAATCCCCGGCATTTGGTCCGTTGATTAACCCCACGATACATCGTCGGGAGTAGGGAAACAACGAAAGCGGTCTTGGATTTGAAAGAAGGGAGCATATCTCAGGAGCTCAAATTATTGAGAAATATGGTTTCTTTTTCAGTAGGCTGGGTGTTCGTTTCGGTGCTCAACGCGTGGCGGAACAAGGCAAGCAGGGGGTGGCATTGTTCGTGTGGAAAACAACGAGGAATTATTGATAGACTAGGGGTGCTGTTAGATGAGGGAATGGACATGTTAGAACCAACAATCAAGGAGACGTAATTAGGGAGGTTTTGCTAAGACCGTCGTAACTTGAACTATCCTTATCACCACAGTAACATGACTAACCTTTCCAAATATGTGATAATGCTCAGTGGCTCAACTTTGCTTAGTCTTAAGAACAGTTCTTAAATAAGACGGTCATAAAGGGATTGTGTTTACATATTTGTTTGCCCAAAATTGGTAGAATTTGCACCAATGCTGGGGGAAAGATTTTCAACCCACACCAAGTTTTGTAGTGTGCTTAGCAAGACTTCAGTGGTCTGACCTTGTTGCAACATTTATCATTCGCCATAAAAATAAGGTCAGCTCTCATGGTGATGGTCGTAACAAAACCTTCCTATTGTTGCTGTTGAAGGTTTGACGGAAAGGTTGGGGAAAGTCATGGATACTTTGTCATCAATTGACATATTTGATGGTCAGCTATGACATGTAGTGGACGGCATGTCAGAATTACAGTAGACAAGCGGTAATAGCTTTCATCATAGGTTCGTGGAAAGTTGCAGAGGAGTCGCAGTCAAATTGTGGTATTTAAAGGGAATGTTTAAGAAGGTAGGGAGAGAGAGAGAGATGAAGAGAAGAGAAACAGGCAGAAGAAGCGGATAGGAGGAGGATATCGTGACGGGATTTTTGTCGCTTCATGGCTTTCAGTTTGTTTGACTTGGTTCTTTAGTTGTTTTATTTTTATTTTATATCATACCACTTGCTATCAGGAAACTCCACCCCAAAACATCCTATCATTGAAAATCTTCCTTGGTTTAGTATCCACCCTCTTTGTGTATCTGATAGATGCAAAGATAATCACTATTTATTGTCAAGATTTCAACTCTACAATTTACGCAAACCGAGAGCCTGCTGGTATTTATCCACCAAAGAACAGGGAGGAAAGGATACCGTTCAACAGCGCCCTCAGCCAGGCTTGGCACAGGCTAGCTTGCTAAGGTGGTCGAAGGCGGGAGGGTGTTACCAGTTCCCGCCGCGCCTCACTGCGGGTATCACCTCGATGTGGTCACCCTCGGTCTACCGGTATCGTACCGGTACAATTACCTCACAGTGCAAATCACTTACAGTCGCACCGCATTGCTCTGGACCTCAACCTCCCCCCCCACACTCTGCCCCGTCCTGGACAATTTATCGAAATCTATACAAGCAATATAGAAGCACATCTCACTATCCGGGTTTTCACGAGTTTCAGACTGTATGGAAATTGGAAAAAACCACTTTGAAAACTCATGTTATCCACAATCAGATTTTCAGTTGTCAGTGCCCTACACTTGCGGTCGAAAAACGAGTGACTTGTCCCACCTAACCCTAACTTGGGAACATTTCATGGGGATTGAGCCGCATACGTAACAGCACCTCCCACCTCTCAACCTATATACGTTGTGTGATACGGGTCCAGCCACCCATTCTCCGTGCCAGGGCTGGCACCAGTCCGACTAACTAGCAGTGCCCAGCTCGATCCCACATGAAATCAGTTTGTTTCCCTTGTCGAGACTGCTTATCACCTTCAGTCTCGGCCAGATTTGTAATCCTGTTTTTCCCGTTCCGTCACCTTGTTTTGGCTAGGGTCCCGGGAAGGCCTAGGAGCGGGCCATATGATATATAGAGGGTAGGAGGCTTAAATAGATGGAAATATGAAAGGAAAAGTGGAGATTGGAAGGGTGGAGGCGAGTAAACAATCATCCACCTCGGAGGTGGATTTGTAGCTACCAGTACCGGTATATACCACGCACCATCAGGGGAGGCGAAGGGGCCCTACATGCTAGGGTGCTCAGGTGCTAGGGCGGTGATCGGAAAAGAAAATCAAATATCAGGCGATCAAAACTCGAATAATTGAACTGTGTGCTATGTCGTAGGGCTTTCCTCTCTCAATAAGGTCCAGTAATTTTTTTATGTTTTTTTCTGTCTTGGAAGGGGTGGAGAGGGGGGGCTGTGTTTTTGCTGTGCTTTTTTGCCCCCTTTCCAGAGAAGGGAATTTTGGACTTCATGGCACACAGTTCATTTATTCTAGTTTTTAATGTAGCGCTTGGATGGTGCTGTCACGGTAATAAAAGTATAAGTGCGGGATTCGGTAAAGTGATATATCAAGGGTGCGCGGAAGGCCGCCAGGGGCTATGCACCCATACGATAAGCGCACCATAGCACCGAGCAGCACTGCGATGCAGGATTGATCAGACTTCCAAGTCGGGCTGCGCCACGGAGCCTCATACGATAGACTGCTTCACCCGAGTGATCTTTTATGCTGCAAGTTACGATCATGACTAAGTTATCGTTCTACCTTCCACTAATTACCACGCATATCCACGTATTCCCCTTCCCTTCACACACTCCTATGCTTAAAAAAAACCCCCCCGAAAAAGAAAGCCTTTGTCGAGAAGGGCTCCCAATAGTTCGTAGCCTCTACGCAGTCCCTTTGGCTCTCCCGCAGCCGTGCCTCTTCCAATTGGTGCTCTGTTTCCTCGAATGGATAGGTTGATCCGGAGTGCCTCCCTAAAACCTTTATGCGAGACAGCGAACGGGTGAAAGCGAAGGGGCGGATGAACGCACAAACTGGCAAACTGACAAGGAACGAAAAAACTAAAGGTGAACACTACAACCTTCGCCCACACCGTGCAGAATTCACCGCTTCCAACAGGCCGGTCGGCCAAGGAGCCAGTGAGCACCTTCTTCTGGTCGGCGTGGCGAACTTTGCTATTCTCTCCGCGAGGGTCGGCCTTCACTATTCCGGCCATCGATGCCCATTAGATGCAAAGGTCTTTCATCACGCCTTTCTCTCAGTCGTCAATGACGGATATGCCACCCTCAGCGTCTTCTATTCGGCGGCTAGTTTTCGCGTCTATGTTTTTTTCTGGTTCGGCATCTTCGCTCCTCTCCGCCTCCACCTCAGCCATCTCATCAGTCCGCCCTCCGACCAACCCCCAAATTTCCTCCAGCTCATCCGCCCACCCCAGCTTCTTCGCCCGCTTTTTGACACCGCACCCGTCCAGCAAAAGCATAGCTTCCACCTTCCCACTTCTCCCCCCTGACTACTGATTATAAATTAAAAGCTTAACAACCCCTCCTTTTCCCTCTCAGCAGGCGCCGTAAAAGGCTAAACGCTCCACGAGCTCTGCGTCACAACAATTACCAAGTCGGCCTCCGGCATTCTAAGCCCCATAGGGGACTCACTCCACAACCTCTTCCTAAAGAATACAATATCTGGTACGCTAAGCCGTCACAAGCCTCACACGTGGAAACCCTTGTGTCGAGAATATGCTGCTGCGTCTTATTAGCCGGGCACGCTGCGTGACAATCAATGCATGGCCGCCCCATGGACGAGCCGTGGGCTTCGACAGGCCGCTCTGTCGGAACCCCTACGGAGCGTTCAAGCGTGTCTGTGTCCTGGTAGCAGGTTCTTCTTTGCCATTTAATATATGAAGTCATGTGCGACTCTCTGGGGCGGATGGGGTGGGGTGCAGGACTTTTGCGAGGGTGTATACAGGTTGTGGGTCGGTACAGAAGGAGCTCATGTCGGAGGCTGCCTCCGGGTGTGAGAGGTTTATAGTTTGGAGGTTTAGGTAGGTCCTATGCCGAGTTCCCGAAAGTCCGGGATACCGGGGGAGGCGGAGATTCTAGCGTAATACTAGGGGGCATGTTACCTTGCGATGGCCGAAGCGGTGGTAGGGCTTTGGGAAAGGAAGGCCAGAAAAACTATCTCCTTGCATTCCCGCGGGGAATGAATTCTGCCTCTGCCGGAAAGTCTAGGCCAGAGTGTTTCTGGAAGGGTGTCGGGATCGACCTAGGTGGATAGTTCGGCACTCATTTCTTGCCTTCTGGAAGTTCTCTGTCCTTCCCTATGTTAGGTAATCGGGGTAGGGGTGAAGTATTGGGATAAACAGGGGTATAGAGGGCCAGGGTGAAAATTCCTTCATCCCTATACTGTTGAATGCTAGTGACCAATTCTTTCGTTGTAGCGCTTATACTATGGGCAAACACTAGTGTCTAGTGGGGGATTTGCAAAGCCCTCCTGCAAATTGCAGTATTGAGGTTTGTCACCACTCCCTCCACATTCCCCTTTATAGGTATTTGGGCATGAATAAAGCTAACCAAACAAGGCAGACGCCACTGCCCCCCACCTCCAATGTTGAAGAACTCCAAAACCGAATTAAGTGTAACGCGAGGTTTGAAATTACGCATGCAGAAGCCGAAGGCGCTCGCAGACTCACTCGGCCGATCTGTCAATCCTTCCAAGCCCTCCAACACGCCCTCCAACGTCCTCGGTCGAATACCCCTCTTCCGACACCCAGGACTGCCCCCACTTTGGGTGGGCACTACGGCCTCGCGAGCGAGATCTAGGTCCACTTCACATCCTCATACGCCGGGGCGTATACAAGAGTCTCATGCGGTTATAGTAGCAGCCTGCGAACAGATAAAGTCTCATGTGAAAAGGCAAAGGGTGTCATATGTATTCCTCAACAGGAATAACAGATCAGCTAGCATACCGTCGCCAAAACAGCAAACAAAGCTAAAATTGTGAATCAATACAACCCTCAAAATCACAATTTATGATAATTATCGAACCCTGCGATACCTACTTTCTTCACCCGAGAGTCTGAGACTCTGGTCTCTAGCTATAGAGGAGATTTCAGTTGTTGGGTGATTCTAGAGGGTAATATTCTGTCTTGTGTAATTATCTGCTGTTTATCAAAGCTCCCAGCACTAAGCTGACACATACCTGGTGGAGTAAACTAGGCACCGTGAAAACTTGAATAATTGGACGGTGTGCTATGAAGTCCAAAATTCCCTTCTCTGGAAAAAGGGCGAAAAACACAGCAAAAACACAGCCCTTTCCCCCCTCCGAGACGGGCAAAAGAACAAAAAATTCTTGACCTTACTGAGAGAGGAAAGTCCGACGACATTGTACACCATCCAATTATTGCAAATTTTACGGTATTTTAAATGCCGTCGTAAGCTGGACGACTATTATTGCTAATTTTCTCGACCAGTCTGACAACTACTAAGCCCTACCTCTCGCATCCTCTCTCCTTGCTGTTCGGCCATAGGGATACCATATTCACATACCTCACGAACTGCGAATCAGTCATTTTTTACAATGTCTTCCCCGGACCCACCAGGCTGGAATTCCTTTACAATTCCAGCGCATTCAATGGACCCACACGGAGGCCAGCTCCCTGTACGTTTCATACCTAAAGCGATGCTGGACGAAAACGAGGCTAGATGGCAGGCACGATACGACAACATGGATGCCAAGCATGATGACGCATTGCTTCAGCAGCTGGACCATGCGAACAAAATGTGGTACGCCCGTGTCGAAGACAAAAATAAAGAGATAGAGGAACTGCGTGATGAAATATGTGAACTGAAGGTTTGGTCCTGGCCTCCAAGTCCTCTCACAATTTCTAATATCTATCCAGTCTGCCCTACTACGGGAGAAAGTGGCAAATCTAAAGCTTATGGGTAACTTCAACTTGCGTGGCGCACTAGGTAAATTAATTTACATTCATAGAAGTCTCAAATTATTAATATTCAGCTGCAGAGAGAACAGTTTATCAAGCGAAACTCAAGGGTAAAATCGAGAAGGGTTGTAGTGGAGGGGTCCAGGGTGCACTCAACACCCTAGCCGAAACAGACAAATTCAAGAAACTTCTCACCCACGAAATCGCGACTCGGAGGTTGGTGGCAATGGACGTGGAGTGTTGTGTGGCGCACGTGTACCATGAAGCATCTAAACATGCCCATGGAAATACAGCCCCGATTAAGATTTACCATGAAGACCATACGGTAAATGAAGTGGCGGCCCTGGCTGTGTTCTTGAAGCTTCAAAGTACATGGCCAGATCCTCTCAAGTGGGAAGAAGTGAAAAAAAGAGAATTAACTGTATAATTAGTCCACTACTATAGACTATTATGCCAATAAACATTAGTGACTGTCTTAACGGCTGGTAGATCTGCGGGAACATATTCTTGAGAAGAATTTCCACGGATGAATAGTTGCATAAATTCATTCCTGATGGTTATGCGTATACATGACTTAAGACTGTCCAAAGTTGGACCACTGAGCACTATTGCACATTTGGAAAGATTAGTTCTTATCTCCCGGGCTCCTATTGACGAAGCTCCACCAATCCAGGTATTAAGCTACGCGAAACCTTGATGACCCGGGGGATCGAACCGGCCCCGTTGCTGTGGGTGATAAGGACAGTTCAAGCTACGACGGTCTTACAGAAGCGGAACCTCCCTCCTCTATGCCGGAGGGTCTTGCTAGAGTTTTAGTGTTGCAGCTTTCGAAAAATATTGACACTTGAATATAATCGGTCATTTCCATTTTAGCACCATTGCTCAAATAGAAATGATGATACTGCAGTTCGGCTCTGACGAACCACCAATTTTTTGGATGGAGAAAGGTAGTAGAACAGAACCGGTTCTGGCGAACTCTTCGCACACTGAAACACACCACACTCAACCCCATTATTAGCTGATCGGCCAACAAGCCAATCAGAATGACTTCGCCAGACTACCCTTCACTCCCGGTACTCCGACAGTTGCCACCTTCTCCATGTGCCAGCCAATCAGACTACAAACCTACCGAATACGGTTTTTCGTGATTGTCCCCATGATTGGTTTCCATGGGTGCTAGACCTCAGCTCGCCCGTTCGAGTACCCAAAAATTGCATACTAGCATATTATTAGTACTATGACTATCGGAATCCTAGAACCTACCTGAATATACTTGTAGGGTCACAGCCGTCGATGACTAGAAAACCGTGCATAATATTGTCCGTCAAGTATTTTTTTCTTTATTTTGAGACTACTCCACCCAGACTCCTAGATGTTGCCTTTGGGGTTAAATCATCGGAACTTGCCACGGTGTGTTCCTTTTCCTAATGTTTTGTCCGGGATATTGCAGCGATGCCCCAGTGGATAGGATATTCTAGGAGGGATTATATCCTGTTCCCCTATTATGCACCTACATATCCTGGATTTCACTCCTTGGTTATACATGCTCCAATATCTCGAAAATTGGGAATCTCGCCGGTGATGGCATCCCCCCCACAACTGCCATAGCGGAAGGACAACTCGACTGCACGACACAGGCACGGGTAACTGCAAAAGCAGCATACTGACTGATAGTTTTCCCTTCATACTGAACTTTACTCTAGCACAAATCTATAGTATCCTATTAACAACTTTGACAATTCCCATTTTTAACACCTTCAGAGCCCGGTCAATTATCTCCCTACATGAAGTGCAGATTTCACAAACGGCCAGGTCCCGAGACCACATTTTTTCAGGCCCGCTGTCCAGCCCGCTTTCAGCCACCCTGGGCTAGGCTTTTTGACCACACTAGCCCGATTCCTACCAGCCAGGCCCACGGGAAGTAACGTGCCGGAGCGCAAAATCAATCACCACCATGACCAGATCTGGCACCGAATGGCCCATAGCGACAAAACCGGTCTCGGAGGGTAGCCCTCCACAGTCTACCACTTAAAATTGGCTCCTCTTTGGCCCTATTTTTGGTGGACCGGGTGTTGTAGAGGGGCCATCCGGGGAGGAACAAAGTGGTCGATATATGATCAAACCTACGCTCTGCGCTGTGCCCTGTCGATTCGGGCGGTGCGTAAGTTGTCTGCGGGTAGGGGTGTGGACTCGCTTGGGCCGTGTGGTACGCTCCTAGTCCCTCCCTTCATCCCATACTTCCCCGCGCTTTCATTTCACAGTAGTCCAGTGCGAGTGAGATTCAATGACCACATGCAAATAGCCAGCTAGTAATGGGAACACATGCAGCTCCACTCTCTACGCACTACCTTGAGAATTATCCAGAATCCCATCTAATTTGTAGCTGCAAGAGATACTCAATAGCAGCCCATCGTCAAGCATCATCAGTGTAGCAAGAGATGGAATGTAGGTTCGTGCTACTTACCCACTATCTCGGATGGATCTTTGCTATGTCTGATTTGTGGTGATGAGGTCAATAAATCTGCTATCCTTGTTTGCTGACACAGCTTCAACAGCGATGTGAGTGCTGCCCCCTCCCCCCTCCACACACACCTTATTACCTCCTCCATACTTTAGATGATTGTTATTATTTCTCCCCCATCCTTCTCTTTCTCCATTCCCTGCTGAACGCCAGCGCTCAGTATCGACAAAGTCCATAATACTTTCCATTCTCATGTTCTAATCACGCTCGCTCACTCCGTACATCTTTTCGGTTTCCATTAGGATTTTGAGAAACCCTGTTTACAATGCACGGGGCAGGTCTTTGGTACTTGTAACATATCTCATATCTCGTAATCTCATTTTTCAGCGGGGATAGTGTTCCCCGCCAGCTAGGCAACTGTGTTGAGTGCATTTCTTTCCTATATACACTAGTTGCGTTGGTAGTAAATCTTGATGAGAGCTTCTTAATATATGCATGATGGTTCACAGGAGATAGGAGTGGAGGATGTGAGGGTAGAAAGGACTCAGAATTAGTAAACCGGGGAAGCAACTGGGATAAAAGAGAGGAAAAGGAAAAGATTGGGGGGGGGAATCTAGGAATAGTTATGCCAGGATTATCCCACCTTGCGGACTCTGGCAAGGGTTCGGGAATGTTCAGGAGGGGGTACCGTAATCATATTATTTCGAACAGAGGAAGAGATCCAGTTTGTATTTCTCGACAATATGAGGGAGCAGTGTTCTCAACGGTCCAGGGGTCCAAGAGCCTCGGGCCGGACTGGACCACGAAAGATGTCCCGTTCGCGTCCACAAAATATAAAGACGGTCGTTATCACAAAGGGCGACGGGCCCGACAACCTGAGACAGTATTGGCTAGGGTGGGGGCCCGAGGGGAGCCAGGGTTATAGGAAACTGCATGGGACGGTGGGTTCGGAAGAGGACAGCAGTGGACTGCCAGCGACGGCCGGTGACTGTGGGGGACGGTGGGCTTGGTAGGGAACAGCAGCATATTGCAAGTCAGGGCCGGTGACGGCGGGGTACTGCAGGGAAGTGTAGGGGACCGCTAGGGACAGCTAGGGACTACAAGGGACGATAATATTTCACCCAATTGGTACCTCTATTCGTGAATCAAGCTATAGAGTCCAACAAAAGACTGCAGTTTGGCATAACCTGTTATGAAATCAAAATGCGATGTAAGTTAACTAGTTACTCCACAACGAAGATAAATACCGTAGAATCTCAAATAATTGAACGGGGTGCTATGTCGTTGGAGTTGCCGCCTTTGGTAAGGTCTGGTGTTTTTTTTTTTTTTTTTTTTTTTTGCCTCTGAGGTGGGGCTGAGTGCCCCCTTTTCAAGTAGGGAATTTTCGACTACATAGCATAGGGTTCAATTATTTGAGATTCTACGGTATGGAAATCTGATAAAACATGTATAAATCCAAAGTCGTCAAAGTGGCATTAACTAATACAATAAAATGTACTGGGAGGTCTGAGGACTGTAAGATAATACTAGAAATCTCCACAAAGATTAGATAAGAAATTATTCCTATTCTTAATCGTTATATTATAGTATTGTCAAAAGATACCTGTTAGATCTGAATTGTAGTAATAGATATTGGGTAATAGCAATACCAAAAAACCAACTAAGAATGTGAGAATATAGAATATTATCTAGGAAAAAAGGGTTGTAAAACAGTTTAGAAATTTCAACAAGAGGGTAAATTAGATTATATGGTTGATAAATTTATCAGTGCTATTTGTACACATACTTGTGATGATTGAGTTTTATTGAAGGAATAACTGTAATATAGGAAACCTTTAAATTCCTACTTATCAATAACATCCTCTTCACTTCTTCTTCCTATTGCTATAAGGACAGAAATTATTAGTTCAAGAGTTAAGAGATTATAGTTGACTTTTCAAGAACAGTCGGACTCTAGTTTATATTTTTTTTTTTTTTTGTCAGAAGCTAGAAGTTAAAACTGTCATTTTTACACTTTTCTCTCCTCTTAGCCATCATGCTAACATTTGGATGACTTGTTTTGAGTTTTGATCATTTGAGTTATTGCAGTAATCCTCTATTTGATATCCTTTCGTTTATCTCACCTTTCTTTCTCTGTTACTTCAGGTTTAGAATACTGGATAACATTCACCTCTCCAGTATCTAAGCAATCCCCATTGCCTGCTTTTTACAAAATAAATACAGCTTTCTCTTTTATCATATTATGATTTACTAAACAATGTTTGAATAAACTTTTGAAATAAAATTTATTATAATTTTAAACGTGAGAAGAGCAGTATTATATTTACTGCTTTGAAGTAATTAATTCCAAAAAAGCATATAATACGATAGTATTTAAAGTCCGTTAATGAATAATATTCTTCCAATTTAGAAACCAAGTTAATTCATAATACCAAATGGTTACTTGTCCACGCTTATATGATAGGAACTGTTGCCCTATACTCAACTCAACCAGAAATCAATTTTTAAGAGATAATATGGGATATACATTACGTCAACTGTACATATATGATTGTAAAGAGACTCCATTACTAACCAGATAAATTACTGTTCTGTGGGTCAGGAATTTGTCCATACCCATGATAGAATAGAGGTATATCTGATTTGGAGGGTCTTGGTAGATGAAAGAGGAGTAAGGTGATAGATACCAATAAATATCATCTTTCAGGATTGGGGGATTCCAAATTGGGGTAAAATATATGTCAGCATTTCTGGGTGGGGTTCTCGTATGCTACCCCGACGGGAAATTAATTCCTAGTTTAAGCAAAAAGTTGCGAAGTTCCAGTAATCAGGAATCTTATAGCTTCTATATTCCAATACGGTAGCCTATTTTACCCATATATAAGAAAAGAGAATCAAAAATAAATTGATTTAATAGGGCATGATGTGTTTAATATACATAGTCGCCCCAGTTCTATGTCCCTTAACCTCCCATTTGTTGATGTTGGAACTATTGACTGGTTCCTCCACCCTACTTGTCTAAAATCTGTGCCTCCGCAAGACGGAGGCTCCTGCGCATCGACACCAGTGGGCCCTTACGGCAACTCAGCCCTGCAGGGGACCTTTTCTCAATCCCAGATCCGGCTCTGACAGATTGGAGGGCGGACTTTCCGGTGCTTGTTGTGGTTCCTAAAAATGCATAATGAGTTAGTGAAGAAGACGGGAGACTAGTGGCAATAAGAGTGATGCTAGTAGCTGAGGTGGCAATACCCCTATTGTACTTGCCTTTCGTCTGGTTCGGCTTTGCTTCTTTACCTCCCTCCCCATACTCTGGCTCCAAGACATCTTCAAACTGGACTTCAAAGTGCCCTTTCTCCAACGCCAGACGACAGAATTTGAGAGCCTGGAGGGGTTTGGGGCCACCCTTCCTCTTCCGACTCTGATAAACTTTAATTGCCTCTAAAAGGGCGGAACCAATGTCGGTGGTTTCAACAGGGGTGATGGCGAGGGGGCTATTCTTGCCCATTTTTCGTGGTGGGTTTTAAAAGTGGATGCACGAGAGGCTAAGATTGTATGATAGCTGGTTTGCGTCCTTGAGGGAGATACTTTGTGAAAGGATTCTGGATGTGTCTGAGGATTAAAAGGAAGGGAGGAGGATGTGGATACCCATTTTATACTATAGGCAGGAAGGTCAGCATGTAGGGTAAACCCGATGTGAGAATGAGGATTTCGTTAGGGTAGCTTTGCATAGGGTATATTCTGTATTGTAAGTTTGTTTATTTACCGCCCGATTGTGTATGCCCTAATGAATTAATATTCCCATTATGCCCTTTCTAAGATTATTCCGAACTATAGGTACCATTAATTAGGAGGAGTCGTTGAGGTTTACATGTATTAAGATGATTAGGAGTATCCCGTCTAGCACTTCTATGGCCTTAATGCAATTGAATTTCCTTCAATTGGTTTGTGGCTATCCGGTTGTCCAGAATTCTGGCAGGGAAATCCTGTACTGAAAAAGAATCTGGGAGGCTAGTTGGTATGATATTATACTTATCATAATTTTTACATTGTGAAATCTAACTTGCTCTATTTTCTGGCTGGAAAAATCCAATATCTTCTTATAAATACAAAGAATAATACTGCAGTGCCACAAGTGTGTCTCAATTAGATAAAACCAATACTAAGGCAGTTCCCAAACTGACTAAACTTCAAGTGACTTATAGTTACTAGAGATCTCAAATGGTTACCATACAGCTGACAATTACTATATTGCCAACCTTGCTAAGTCCTGGTCTTACAAAATATGTTTTTAACAAACGAAAAAGAAGTAACTGCACAACCAAGTATATTGAAAACTCTTTCTGTCCACGTTTACCTTCTCTAATTGTGGGAGAATAGCAGCTTTGAAATACTATTGCTTGCTTATCTAAAGAATTATTAATAAAACAAATATTCAAGGGACCTAGTAGTTTCTTGAAACAAATATAAAATATTTCTAGTATCAAAGAGACACTTAAAACTAAACCTTAAACATAACCGGTAATAGCCTGGTACATGAAATCTAACATACAATAAACTAAGTATCAAACTATACTTATAACCAATCATAAAATAAACTAGGTATCAAATCCTACTAATAATCAATCATACAACAAACTCAGTTTCAAATTATACTTTTAACCAATCAGAAAATACACTATGTATCAAACAATACTAGAAACCAATCATAAAATAAACTATGTATTAAACTTGTAACAGGGGCTAGCCTGTGTGAATGGTTATACAGGAGTGCCAAGGCAGTAGCATGCTATCACTTTGGTGTCAAAGATAGACCTGCTGAGAGGTGTAAACAATCAGAGTTCAATAGAATATTATATAGAGGGAAGGGGAATAATAGGATCGCCATTCAGCCAAGTGAATTTTGTCATCTAGGCATCAGTCAGAAGTCTGATATCACCTGCAAGCTAGTGGACTACTCTTTAATCTATGGAATCACACCACCAATGTAACTAATTCCCTAGTATCTCGACAATTCCAAAGGGACTCAGAAGATACTATAAAGTTAGGGGAAAAAGCGTCGATGGATAGGTCTTCAATTGGCAAGGTAAACTGTATGGAACTCATAAAGTGACTGTTCAACTTGGAGTATTAAAGATAATAGTCCATTAAGGCTTGAGAGTCCGAATCCTTAATGGATTTCAGGCTCTTTAAATACAAAAGATTGTAGAAAGGAAAACTTTACAAAAACAAAAACATCCTGTCCCACAACATTCTAACAGAGGCAACATAACAAGGTAACCATATTTCTGAGAACAAAGAGTTAAAAGCAATAGGGTAGAGCTAATAAAACCAGTAATAGAATCCAAATAAGAAGGAACAAGAGATCGCTAATACTATACAAATCGAGTAGGTATAGCAGGAGGATAGCGATTTCCAAAAGGGTAAAAGCAAGGAGGTGTAGTCATAAGCAAAACAATGAAAGAATAACCAGTTAGGAAGTCATACCCAAGTAGGAAGGGAGAACCAAATAGTAGCGCTTATCAGGAATAAAGCGAAATAAGTAATAACCAACATCAAGTCAGTCGTAATACTAGAAACAGAGTAGGATTCAGTTACGTTCCCTTTGAAAGAAATAAAACAAACAAAACAACAAAGAATATCCTAAAGGGGTTAATGACCAACCCGCCTTTAGAGCATTCCACTCAATTTCAAAACATATAACTAAATCAGCAAATATATATCCATCAGTGGTGTCAAGACCTTACACCTTTATTTGCCTCATAGTAGCAAAGATAATACCATGAAGCAGTTAGCCTTCCATCTCAGATTCATCCAACGTGGTGAGTGTTATGCAGGTATCGGATTGTGAGTAGTCGGAGTCTTGGAGTGGTTTCCAAAATACCTTAGAGTCAAGCTCAGGTGGGAGGAGGGCATAGTATGGTTTCTGAAGTGTCCGGCAGAGGAAGTCTCACCATAGGACTAAGGGAGTCTGAAAGGTATAGATTCATTCAAGGTAGCGAACTAGTAGGATCTGGAGAGGGTGCTGGCGCCTTCTTGGTTGTAGAGGGTTCCGATGTTGCTTCGATTTCATCATAGCCTTTGCAATGGATCAAGAACTGTCTCTTCATGCAATAGATTCGATCTTTGAACCTCTTTTCGATTTCCCTTTGCTCTTGTCCACTTGCATTGATGGTAACAGGCTTTTTAGATATGGGTTCAAGGGTTTCTGAGGAGGCTAAGGGGTTTGGTCTTAGTTAAATGCGAAGATGGTTGCAATAGATCGATGGGTGGATTCCTGCTCTCAGTGGGGGGAGTATGAGTTTGTAGTTGTTGTGTCTATCAGGTCCTTTGCTCACTGAGAAAGGTCCTAACCAAGGTCCAACTAGCTTGTGATTTCGTCCAACCTTATAGACATAGGGTGCTGACTTGAGGATAACTTCAGTTTCATTAGGAATCATTGAGGGTCTATCCTTGCTTCTGTTTTCGCTGAAGGTAGTTTGGCATGCTCTGCCCTTCTTGAGTGCATCTCTGGCGAGTTGCTGGTTCTTCATAATCTGTAAAGCAATCTCGTCTGTTGCTGTTACTGAAGTGGTGAGAGGTCTGACGCTGAGAAGGTAGTTTGGTTGTCTATCAAAGGTGATTTCGAAGGTTGAGAGATCTGTGTGATCACTGGGGGCTGCATTGATTGCAGTCTGGACATGAGGTAGGTGGTGAATACACTTAGTTCCTTTAAGGTTATCATTGTTGCTAAGGTATTAGCAGAGAGTTCTGATTCCGCACTCAGTCAGTCCATTGGTCTGGTGATGGTAAGCTGTGGCTGTAACAGGGTAGCCAATTCGATAAAGTAGAATTGTCTAGGCCATGCTCGTATCGAAAAAAGTCCGAATACGGTCAAAAATGCTCAGGAAAGGGTATTACAAATATTAGAGCTTCACGAAGGCTTGTAAAATTTGTAATGTATGTTAAGGTCTCTTCTCCGTTGCTTCTTATCCCTTAACTTCGTGGGTTTTTTTAATTAATTTTTTTTTTGATTATCTAATATATTCGCTGTTAACATACAGGAATATACATGGTGCTCTAGCTATTGCATAAACGAAATGTTCATTCCAAACATGCAAAACAAAAGAAATAACTGCACAAGTTCTCCCGTATTGATGACTATATCCTCACTGCGCACAACAATAGTGACTAATTCAAAAACTATACAATGAAATGAAATCAAAGTAAATCATAAGCACAAGGAGAGATATAGCAGGAAAGAAAAGCAACTCAGTCTGAGTCATTGCCAGAGGTGGATGAGGCAACAGTAGTGAAGACGGCTGACATGATGGGTGGGAAGTTCGTGCGCATTGCGCGGATATATGAGGCGTGACCTAGGATCATGTTTAGGTTGGCACAAAGTGGAGAGCCATAGCCCACTGAGGACAGCTTCTGAAGGTCAAGCTGGCGTTCTTGGAACTTGGATGGGCAAAGGAGAATTGCATGGTCAAAGGTTTCATCACCTGTGTCGCAGGAAGGGCAGGTGGGAGGGATCGGCATCCCACCATGAGGGTTGGGCAGCTAGATAACTCTTGCCAGCACGCATCTGGTGTATTCTCCCAGCTTTATAGCAGTCGAGGGCCCTGAATTCATGTGGGCAGAGAGACAGCTTATACTAGTAGTAAGGGGGGGTTGGGGACAGGAGTGTCCAATCAGCGAGAAGGTCCTTCCTGCAGTCTTCCTTCATCAGTTTGCAGGAGACAGCATCCGGGATTGGAGGAGTCGGGGCTAGGACTGTGCCCGGTAGGAGATGGGAGTTTGTCTGTGCATGTTTGAAGCCGTCCTGTGTCACCTACACCAAAACGTAACATATCCTATCGATGGGCAGGTAAGAGCGGATGGCAGGAATAGGCTTTGCTTGGTCACAGCGGAGGGGCATTGAGTTGACAATAAGTTCATGAAGGATGGGGCGAGAGGAGTCCCTTGCCCTGAATTGGAGAAGGATGGAAATAATGGAGGCAGCTTGGCTGCAGCAGGGTTGCTCCGGGGAGGTTAGCAGGCAAGACATAGTGTGGCCATCCTGCTGCGTTGGCGCAGGAGCAAGTTGTGAGGGGGAAGGCAACCTCACAGGTTAGGATAGACACTAGAGTCAATAAGAAGCAGTTAGTAACCCACCGTTAGACCTTACTCCAAAAAACCTGCATTTTCCCCATCATGGCAGTATTGGGGATGAGGAGGTCAGCTCTATAAGACAAGATAGGTAGGAGCAGGCTCATAACCAGCCTGCGGTTTAGGTAGGGGACTATGCCAATGCCGGGAGGAGAGGGTTGCCTTAAAGGACTAAAGGCCACTTGCGCAAGGGCTAGACTCTTGAGGAAGTGAGTATAGGTATTCATCGAGAGCGAGAACCAGTATCCTAGCTATCGGACTATTGAAGAACAGTGGAAATAACTCCCATCGAGAGAGACAGGAGCCAGAAAGGTGATAGAGTGATCCCTTGGAGTGCGCCAGTGGATGAGTTCAGTTTTGGAAACGGAGAAGGACACTCCAAGTGGGGTGGTCTTACTGCAAAGGCTGTAAAGTAATGTTGGAGAAGCTGTGTGTTCCTCCGGTATGACCCAGATACAACAGTAATAGTAAAATCATCAACATAGGAAAACATAATCCCCTTACGGATGGACAAGTGTAGGGAAGATACATATTTTAAAAATGACAAAGGAGAGATTGGGGATCCCTGTGGGGCACCCAGTTGAACAAGCAAGAAAATATTAGGGGAGCCCAAAAAGATCAGACAGCATTTGCATTTAGTCAAAATTGAACAAACCCAAGAGACCATATGAGGACCTACGCCTTTGGCGTGGAGTAGGGAAGATAAGCAACCAGAGGATATATTATCCAAGCCTCTTTTGATATCAAGGAAGAGGGTAGAGGTCTTGAGGCCTGAATGCTAGAGTATGCGGACTTCATGTGTGAGGGCTGTACATGTGTCAAAGGTGCTTAGTCCAGGAAGCAAGCCGCATTGGTTTAGGTAGATAGGTCTACAGTGCAGGACATGGTCGATAGGCTGGTTGCCATTATCCTTTCCAGAATCTTGGAAATAGTTTCTAGGAGGACAATGACTCCGAAGGAGGAGGGGGAATTGTAGTCAAATTTGCCTGGCTTAGAGAGGACAATACCATTGGCATTATTAAGGGAGGGGTGGTGGAAGTCGTAGGTCAGAATTGGACCTAGGAGGGAGGTGAGGAAGGTGGGGTTGATATGGTTGATCCACTTCTGTAACCGGTATTGGTTACTATTGGTAAGGCTGACAAGGATAAAGGAAACTAGCAGGGCTAGTAAGGGGGTAGTTTGTTTTATTGTTGGTTTCAAGTATCATTTGATACTTGGTTTGTTTTGTTATTGGTTTCAAGTATCGTTTGATACTTAGTTTGTTTTATATTGGGTTTCATGTATCAGGCTGATACCCGATATGTTTTATGTTTTATTTCATGTATCAGGATTATACATATTTTGTTTGCAGTACCGTTTAGGTGCATGAGGCATTTGTTTGATTGGAGGACTTTACAAGCGGAGCTTGGTTATGTCCGTTGATTGGAAATCAAATGGAAGAAGATGGAAAGCTTTGGAAAAGTGAGATCATGTATTTAAAGACTGCCCCTCTGGAGCTTAGACAGGGCAGACTTGGACAGACAGAGTTTTCAATATACTTGGTTGAGGGGTTACTTCTTTTCAGTTCGCACGAAACTACAGCAAGTTAGTCTAGCACTTAGCGAAGCTGGCGATATAGTAATCGACGGCTGTTAAAACAACTTATCGAGATCTCTTGTAGTAATTCTCTCTTGAAGCCGCGACAGTTTGGGGTCAGAGTTACTATCGTTATACCTTACCGAGACGCATTCCACTTGGTGCCTGATACACCCAGGGAGGTGTTACAACTTCCATATGCCATAGGGGATCAGGTCTGGCCCAGGGGCTGAGGTGTTGGAGGACTTGCGAAGGGAAAGAGAGACTTCCTGTGTCTAAAGTGGCAGGAAATCCACAAAGAGTCACAGGATGGATGGCGCGGGTTGGGGGTCTTTTAGAGGGAAAAAAAGATGCAAAAGGGAGGTGTGGACTTCGACGGGTGACGAGGCGTTGGGAGAGGAGGGGAACCGGTCAGGGGGGCGTCGGCTAGCGATGCAGTGGGCAGCCCAAACCGACTTGATGTCCAATGAAACAAGAAATAAGTTCCAGTATGGTGACTTAGCATTTTTTATGGCCTTGAAGTATGCAAGGATGGCGGCACGGGTACTATCAGAGAGGGTAGTGGAGTCTGACATGCATGATATCCCTGTTCCTCAGTTGAAAGCTTGGCGGAGCTGTGAAAACTCAGCTGTCCACCATTGCTTTGACCTGTAGCAAGTGTACTTGTTTGACATTTGTAGAGCTAGCAGGGAAGTGAGGGTGCCTATGTGGTGGTCGAACCAGGCGCTTAGTGAGGCAGTGGTTGGGACCAGGGGAGGTGTTAGGACCGTTAGATCCCTGATAAGGTGGGTCATAGTTTGCCAAAAAAGCTTTGACCAGTTGGGGGTGGGTTAAGGCTGGCGTAGAAGGGGCGTGGAGAGGGTGATTGTGAAAGGGACATGGTCAGAGCCAGTTAGTAGGAGGGTGAAACCTCATGAACTAACAAAGGGGGCAAGGGAGGAATTTGTAAAGGCAAGGTCTAAGACACCAAGTATAGAGGTGCCATCGAAGGAGAACCGAGTAAATACACCTGGTGTGTTTAAAAGTCAGTAGCCTAGCTCCGAGGCCAAGTCAAAATAGGTTGAATTGAGTATCAGAAAGGAGCCATAGATAGTCGGAAAGAGCATGATTGAGGTTCAGATCCCTAACCAGTAGGGTGGGGAAAGCATGTTCCCTAAACAAGGACAGTAGGGTGATCGTGTGGAGGTGGGATGAGCACCCAGTGGTGGAGAATGTATTTTAGACACAAAAGACCCGATGAGCTGAATTAAACAGGTCTAAGGGGAGTGAATATCAATTGACATAAAGTCCAGCAGGTTAAAAAAAACTGGTGGCGGTGCAAAAACTTGTATGATATCAAGGAGAGCATAAAGGGCAACCCTAAGTTTGGCACCATTAGCTGTAGGTGGGGAAAAAGATTTATGAGAGGAAATATTCAAACTGCCATTTTAAGATTGAAGGATCCTGCAGGGTGACCAAGTGTGGAGGGGTGGGCATAACCTAAAGGCTATCGAATAAGGAAAGAAACACATTCTAGTTCCCAAGGCAGTTGTGCTGATTGAGGGTGAGGGTAATGCTTGGCTCCTGCGTCAGAGAAAGGGGGTCCAGTGCGGGACTCCTTAGCAGGGAAAACCCGATTGGCCATGCAGGAGTGCAGAACTCGAGAGCCAGGTGGGGACTGGTCAAACAGATTTGGTGCGAGGCTCTGCTGGAGAGCCAGTTGGTGGGACTGGCTGTCGAGGGATGGTAAGATCTATGGTGGCAATGGTAGGGGAGGGAGTCCAGTGTAGGTCGGGTAGGGTGGGTGCATCTTGGTCTATGACGTTATCAGGACCTTGTACATCCTTGGGCTCAGAGGGGACATCATCATCGGTGGGAGGGATTAGGCGGGATGGGCCGGAATGGTCTGTGGCAGGGTGGGCACCTGCACAACTAGAACATATGAGTGGGGAGGTGGGGCAACACCCAGCAACAGACCTGGTGTTCCTGCGCTTATGGTATATGGGATTAGGGCAGTAGTGTACCACTCGTGTGTGTGCTAGAGTACAGACGGGGCAAGTGGGGGTGGTGGCTTTGCAAATGGGGGAGGAGTTGCCATAAAGCCCACAGTTCCGGCATTGTATATACTTCCCAGAGGGCAGAGCCTTTTCGACTTTGCGCGGACTTAAAAGACAAGAATGGTGGAGCCAAGCCTATCGACACAAGGAGGGGCCAAGGTGACTAATACGGACGTAGTAGTCTTCGTGGCTTGGAAGTCTGTGTCAGTTGGGAGAAAGCGTGCAGAGTAGATTAGGAGGTTAGTTGCATTGCGGAGTCACGCAGAGAGGGCAGGGAAGAGATCGGCTTGTCCTCTCGGAGGTAGGCCATGGGTAGGCTACGGATGGCCAATTGGACCTGATTTGGGCCGTGGAGGAAGGGGCGGTAAGGATTGTTTCCTACCAGGAAAGCTTAGTTAAGACGAAATGTCATAGCTTCATAGTAGGGTGAATAAGCAATGGAGAGGGTGTGTGAGTCAGTGCCCAGGAGGGTGAGTGATCCTTTAGGATTGACACGTGTAGAGAAGGAGTAGGGAAAAGGGCAGTTGGCCTGCCCAGGACGGCATCCATCAGGCGTGAGGCGGTGGCTCCCAGCCGGTCAGCTGCTGCATGAGGTGCTGGTGAGTTGCGGGGGGCGAAGAAACTGTGCTCGGTGGAGGGCTATGGTGCCAGTCCTCGAGACTGAGGGATACTGTTGTTTAATGCAACAACTTGTACTGGTGTGGCTGGCTGTCACGATTGGTGACTAAGCAAGGCAGAATTTCGCATGACTCATCGTTATGTGTCACAAGCTTGTTATATTTCGCACTATGACTCATTAGAAGTCATGGGGTTTCACATGATGCACACTTGTGGAATCATTGTTATGTTGTGATTGGTTGATCGCGCGCATGACTCACATTTGTGAGTCATATGATGTAATGACTTTCGCACATAACTCACACTATGAGTCATGGGTTTCGCGCATGTGACCACTTTAGGGCACATGACTTATTATATGAGTTATGATTGGTTGGCACGCGGCGCAGTTGACTCAGAGGAGTCAGCTGATGGATTTCATACTATGACTCACTATGAGTCACAGAGGTCATGTGACTCACAGGTATGAGTCACCAGGGTTAGGGTTGAGGGAAGAGTGCCTATATAAGGACCTCTAGGCTACCTGTAGTTAGGACTCTTAACGCAACCATCTAAGTTCTTTCCTATACAATTACTCTACCTCTTTACCGTTTCATTCCCTATTGGCATTGTGCGATAGGAACTATAGGGTTCTGCTATCAAGACAACGTAGGCATAGGCCTAAGAGCAATAGTGGAACTCGGCCTAGTACTACT
>QFET01011312.1:0-29680 GCA_003316355.1 Tuber calosporum | reverse complement strand
TGGGGGGGGGCGGAGGGTGCCTGAGGCTGGGGTGGGCCAGCACGAAACCCAGGTCGCCCTGGAGGGCCGGGCGGGCCACGGACTGAGGACAAAACAGGGGGAGCAGGAGGAGGGGGGATGGAAGACTGAGGGTGAGTGACCATATGTGACAGGTCACGAAGAGAGGAGTGAAGGGAAGCGAGGTCTGAGCGCTGGGTGTCAACCCCATTCTGAGGAGGGGCAGGTGCAGCCGGAGTACGGTCGCGGATGAGTGAGGTGAGTTCGTCCAATCTGGTGTTGACCGCGACGAGGCCGTGCAAGGCAGAACAGATAAGAGGAAGAAGAAAGGTTTCTGCAGTAGAGAAGTCATACAGGTCTTCAGTGGAGAGGGGGGGACTTGTCCTTTACGCCAGCTAATGGCAGAAAGGGTTTCCTGGAGAAACGAAGAGATAAATGAGGAGTTGACCGGAAGGGTGGGGTGAGGAGAATCCTCACGCGAAAGGGCGTCGGAGGACTGAACCGAAGAGGGGCGTGAAGGCTCCATGGCCTACGCCTAGGGACGCGAAGCCTAAGCGAGGGCAGGAATGAGGGGATCGTGAAGTTAAATGAGTTAACCGAGGTGTAGAAAGTGTAGGGGCAGGAAAATAGGGGAAGTGGAGCGTGGCTAGCTATCTGTGTCCGTGACCCTCCTTATATAGGGGCTCTTCCCACAACCCTAACCCTGGTGACTTTACTATGAGTCACCTCTTTACTATGAGTCCCGTGTGAGTTATAGTATAACAAACATCCTATGACTCATAAGTTGAGTCATAGTATACAATCCCCATAGTATTCAATTTCCATAAAAGGTCATTTGCGCTAATCGCGTCACATGCGTGAAACCCCTGACTCATACTTGTGGTCAGGTGCGAAAGTCATAACATCATATGACCTGACAATCGTGAGTCATGAAACTATAAACATAAATCAAACCAAACATCCTAATCATAAATGATCTCACAAATTGTGAGTCATGTGAAACATTCCATATTGCTAAGTCAGGATTTGTGACAATAGCTCCTCTCTCCCCTCAGCTTGAGTCCCATCAAGCTATTCACCAATTTTCATTACTTGGTTCCCAAATGGTCTCGCGTAGCGACGGAACTTCCGTAATATTTGTTCCGTTGTGCGTAACTGTTTACTGACCATCTCCAATGTCTGGTCTGCCACCTCAATAGTTCGTTTTTGGTGCGCAATGGTGGTTTGTTGCGCTTCGAGGGTCTCCTCCTGGAGTCTAATCGTTCCTTGTGCTTCATCCAGTTGGATTTCATAATCCGAAATTTTTCTTTGGAGGTATTCAATATCTGCCTACGTGAGTTGGCTTTCGGTATCATTGTTTCGGGTTTCCTCGCCCCTCTTCAACCGTCCCCTCCTGGCTTTCTTGCGCTGTGTATCCTTCCTGCTCAGTTCTTCTCTTTTACCCCACGCCCTGGGGTACCATCCCGCCCAGATCTTCACATCCCGGTGGGATTGACAAATATTTCGGTAGCACTACTCCCTTCTCGTTTCTACATGTGGTTGTTTTGGCAAGTAACTGGCCCCTTCCTTGTCTCCTCTATGGACGTTGCAATGCTCATCATATCATGCCGTCAAGCTCATTGGGTTGTGTTCTGATGCGCCTTGCCGGTCCTCTCCCGTCGCATAGCCAGGGCTAGTTGGAGTAATTTCTCACATTGGGTCTCCCTAACCGTCGTTCATTGCTTCTTGTTTGATTTCTTCCCAGCCTTAGTTTATCTGAGTATCGTTCGTCGAAGTGTTTGATTGCATTTTCTGCGTGTTCGAAGTTTTCCGCTCGGTACCAAACTTTATCGTGATCAGGAGAATATCCTGTCCACTTCGCTCGATATTAGAGTCTTCCGTAATGTAGTCATGAATCAACTATTTTTTCAAGTTCGTATTCTATTTCGCCTTCGATTTCGATTGGTAGTGTTGGTGACTGGATCTGTGATGGGAATCTTTGTTCTTGGTAGGGTTCGAGAAGTGAGATGTGGATGGTGTTGTGTATTCTCATCGATGGGGAAAAGTCCAGCTTATATGCACTGTTCCCCTCTCTTGCCAAGATCTTGAAGGGCCCCATCTTTCTGTAATCAAGTTTCTTGCATGGTCTTGTGGTCCTTACATTCCTTGGCAGGAACCATACCGTATCTCGTGATTTCAAAATCGGATCGGGTTTTCTGTGTTGATCGTAATTTTCTTTCCGTCGAAGTTGTGCGGTAACCATTTCCTCCCGTATGGTAACATGCCATTGGTTCATTTCGTTCGCCGGTATCTTCCGATCCGGCATCAGATGACCACTTGCGTCATCTTGCTGGTGTTGTCCGTAGTTTGCAAAGAAGGGTGTTGTCCTAATTGTTTCTTGTTGTCCGTTATTGTATGCAAACTCCGCAAAAGGTAATAGTTCGTTCCAATTATTTTGTTGATAATTGACGTATGCTCTCAGGTATTGTTCCAGGATGGCATTGGTTCTTTCAGGCTGTCCATCCATTTGCGGGTCATAAGCCGTGCTCAGTTTCCTTTCGATTCCCAACCTCTGGGCTGTCTCCTTCCATAGGTCAGAGGTGAACAGTGTTCCCCTATCGGTGATGATATCATGCAGCAATCCATGTAACCGAAAGATTTCTTTTGCAAAGGTTTGCACGAATCGTTTTATTGTCATATCCTTCCAGCATGCAATAAAATGATTCATTTTTGTCAGTCTCTCGATGACTACCAAGATAGTATCGTAACCGTCCGATTCTGGTTAATCCATGATAAAATCCAAAAATATCGACTTCCATGGCTTATCTGGTGCTTCATTTGGTTGTAGTTGACCATACAGAGCTTGTTGGGATGATTTCGTTCTTTGACAAAGGTCGCAGTTCTTGACATATCTCTAGATCTTTTCCTGCATCCCAGGCCAGTATTAACTGTGGCTGATGAGTTCCGTGGTCTTCGCTATCCCTCCATGCCCTGCTTGCAGAATGTCGTGATTTTTTCTAATAAGTTCTGTCCTTATCTTTTCCTCTTCTGGTACCCAAATATTGTTCTGGTACCATATGCAGTCATCCTTCCATTGGCATAGCCCTAGGGCTACATCCTTTATTTCTTTTGTTCCTTGTTTCAATGCTTTCCTTATCTCTTGTATTTGAGGGTCCTTCCCACTCTGTTCCTTCAGATTTCTTATCTCTTCTCTGGGAAAGCTAATCGTATCCATTTCCTGTATCCTTATCTCCTCAAGGTATTTTTCTTGTGGTAATAGGATCCTTTGTTTGTGTTTGATCCTGTTGTCATCTTCTTCTGGTGCATCTTGACTTCTCCATGTCAATGCGTCTTGGTTGCCGCTTTCCTTTCCTGGCCGATATTCGATCCGTATATTGTATTGGCTTAACTTCTCGCTGCACCGGATCTGTCGTTCATTAAGATCTTTTGTTGTCTTGAAAGGGACCAAGTTCTCATGGTCAGTGAGGATCCTTGTCTTGTGATGGCTTCCCAACACATATCTTCTCCATTCCTTGAGTGCCTGTACTATGGCCAATAGTTCTTTGTTGTGAATATTGTAGTTGCATTCCGCATTCGGCCTTGTATTTGATCGGAATGCCATGGGCCGCTATTTCTTGTCTTCGTACTGTTACGATAAAATCCCAGACCCGACATACTTCGATGCATCTGTTTCGATCATGATCGGTCTTTCCGGATTATAATTGGGGAGTGCGGGCGCTGAAGTTATTTTTTCTCTCAATGTATCAAACACCTCGCTTTCCGCTGTACTCCACTTCCATTTTGCATTTTTCTTTGTCAGATTGTATAGCGGTTTTGCTGTCCTGCTAAACCCCTCGATGAATCTTCGGTAAAAGTTGCAGAATCCCCTGAATCTTTGGATATCGGTCTTATTCTTCGGAATTACCCATTCCCATATGGCTGCCGTCTTCATAGGATCCTTCCAGACTCCTTCTTGGTCAATAATAAACCCTAAGTATTCCACTTCTGTCTTGTGGAATTCACACTTGGTTGGCTTGATTCTCATTCCAGATTTTCCACTCGCTTCCAGGATCTTTCCCAAGTCTTTCTAGTGTTGTTCCATTGTTTCTGAGTACACAAATACGTTGTCCAAATATACTATGCAGCATATGTCCAAGAATCAGTGTAATGTCTGATTGATCCATCTCAGGAATGTTGCCGGTGCCTTGGTCAAGCAGAATGGCATTACCAAGTATTCGTAAGTTCCGTATTGTATCGCGAATGTAGTTTTCCACTCATCTCCTTTCTTGATCCGCACATTGTGGTATACATCCTTGATATCCAGCTTCGTAAAGTATCGGGCACTGTTTAGCCTATCCAAGGCTTCCCCGATTAGTGGTAGTGGGTACTGATCTTTTTCGTGACTTCATTAAGTCCTCGGTAATCCACACATAGTCGTAATTTTCCGTCTTTCTTTTTGACGAAAAGGATGGGTACTCCTGTTCCGCGAAGGAGTCTCGTATCCATCCCCTTTCCAGATTCTGCTTCAAATAGCCTCTCAATTCTTCCAGTTCCGCTGCTCCTAGTGGATACAACATCTTTGCTGGGATTGTCTTTCCCTTTTGTAGGGTAATCTCGTGGTCCACTCCTTTTCTGTAAGGCGGTATCATGGTCTTTTCTTTCTCTTCGAAGAGATCCAGGTATTGGTGATATACCTCTGGTATCATCCGTTCCACTGGTTCCTTTCCTTGGTATTTTTGGGCCTTAATAGCCAGTTTAGTATTGACATTCATTGCCTTCAAATCACATTGGACGTCCTCCTAGTTCCACTTGAGAATGCCTGTGATCTCTCCTCTTCTGTAGAACTTCTTAAAGGCTTGAGACGAGATCATGCAGATCTCTATTCGTTTCTGATCCTTTTTTGTTTCTTCCTGGGTACCCTCAGACTCGTTTCTGTCCCGGTCCCTTTTGTGGTCCGTACATCCGAATCCTTTATCTTGTCGTTCTGTTTTTGCCAGTACTTCGACTTCCTTGCATTCCCCGTCCAGGTATCTTTCACATATCAGTTGTGCTATCCTGTTACGGGTGTTGACTGTGTAGTCTTCCTCCCCGAGGTTCACCATTACTACCTTCAGTTCACCTCTATAATTCGCATCTATTACACCCGCGTTGGTTGTAAGCCTGTCCTTGACTGCCAACCCGCTTTGTGGTGCAATGTGCCCATAAGTGCCCTGTGGTAATCCGATGGCTATTCCAGTTCGGATGACTTCTTGCCCTTTGGCTCGTATCGTTACTCTTTCGCTAGCGTACAGGTCGTCTCCTGCCGCCCTCAGTGAGCCTCTCGTAGGCATCGTTGCCTCTTTAGTCAACCTTTTGACTAGGATCTGTTTATCCATATTTGCCTGAACCGTTGAGAACTTTATATCTAAGTTCTCCTCCTGGGCTTCCGCTTCTGGGACTGTAAAGACCTTCGCTGACTCTTTTAAACTCCAGGTCCTGCATCTCCCACTATCAAACGTGATGCTCCCCTTTCCCCAATCAATTGCGGGGCTATGTTCTCTCAACCATGGCATTTCAAGAACTGCTTCATGGTTTTGTAAATTTGCCACTTGGAAGGTAATCATTTCCCTATGGCTACCGATGTCCATAGGTATTGTCATCGTATGGGTTAAAGGACCCATCGCGCTGAGTGTGCCGTCCGCCAGGTAAATCTCTCATTGTTGTTTGGCCATTGCCATAGGCATGCCGTACTTTTTACTTACCCCTTTATCAATAGTGTCCTCTGTCGCTCCTGAGTCGATCATTCCATTGATGCTGATAATCTTGTCACTGCCATGTAGTCGCATTTTTACCATGACATGGTCATTTTCGTGTTCCAGTGATTCCGTGTTGTTTAGTGCCGCGTAGAAGTTTCATATCTCGATGGGTTTCTTTTTCCCCATGTTCCTCAGACCATCGCTTACTGGGGACCGTCATCTTTTTCCTCTTCGTTCTTTTCGCTTTCGAGATCCATTTCGCGGATAGCTGTTCTTTGTTTCCATCGTGGGTTCTGAACCCTACTGACTGTCCTCGCCAGGTATTCTTTCTCGTCTTTTGGGTTGGTGCAGTTTCTCATCATGTGTCCTGGCTTTGCACATGCAATGCACAGATTGTTGTTTCTTCTCCTCTAATATTCGGTCTTTGATATGTTAAGAGCTTTTTTGGCCTAGTCACATCTAGGTCCATTGGATCCCCTCGAGACTCCTGTAGTCGTTGGGTCTTGAAGGTGCCGTCGTAGTTTCGGGCGTTGTCGGATGTTTTGGTCTTTGACCTTCCTTGCACATGTTTGATAACCTCCAAGCGGTTTTCCTGATTAATGGCCCATACCACCATTTCCTCAGTCGTTGTGAAGTCTTGTGCCCTCATGGCCCATGCGTTCTGGATATCTTCGTGTAAGCCTCTTGGGAAGGCCCTCCCCAAGGTTGCTTCGTTGTATTCTGCCTCTGTTGCGAATAGTCGTAAGTCGTTCCAGAAAACAGTCACATTCCGGCTCCCTTGCTTGATTTTCTCGATTTTATATCTTGCCGTTTCGCTAGCACCCACGTCGCCGAATTGCATACGTAGAGTAGCTTGATATTCTGCCCCGCCATTCCATGTGGCTAGGGTCTTTCCTTCCACTTATGGAGTAATCCATTTGCCTGCTGATTCCCTCAGTAGGGATTTGGCAAAGTCAACTTTTAATCCGTCTTCATTTTCTCCCCATCCTAGTGCTGTGTAGTACATTGCAAGTTGGACTAGCCATGCTTGCAATTTGGTACGGTCTCCTGTAAATGTATCCACGGTTTTGATTTTTGGTTTCCGCACAGTCTGTTCCTGTCGATTTTCCCGAACCGTTCTCATCAACTCTTGGAGTTGTTCTCTCGTAAGAGTTATCGTATTCGCACGTCCTGCTGCCCCCGACATCCTGGGTATTGGGGATGCTCCTGAGCTTACTTACCCTAATCTTGATCTTGGTTCCGGAGTGACCGGGCTTGGAGCTCTGGGGGATCCTTCTCGCGATATCTCGCTTAAGGCTTGTCCAAGTTCTGCTTGTAGTCCTAACAAAGTCTGTGCATTGTTGAAGTCTTGTACTTCTGGATCTGTAGGTGAATCCATTTTGTATTCGTTAAGTGTCGCAAAGGACGCAACCAAATGTTACCAACCTATCCCTAGTCTGCCCGACAAGGCACACTATCTCCTTCAACTGCAATAGGTAACCATACGTACCGCTATTCTTACCGCTCGTCAGGTCTAATAGCCTTACATCGCCTTAGGAACACTGAGTCCTCTCACTCCTACCCCTTGCGACTGCTCCTTAGCGATACATTCCTCAAATTACCTTTCGGTCGGTTATATAAACGGATGATCGTAATAAGAATAAAGTATCGATTGAACTAATAGTAAAAGTATAACATAGGAAGTAACTTGAGTGATTAGGTGAAGAGCTAGCTATCTTTGTCCGTGACCCTCCTCATATAAGTGCTCTTCCCACAACCCTAACCCTGCTGACTTTACTATGAGTCACCTCTTTACTATGACTCCGATGTGAGTTATAGTATAACAAACATCCTATGACTCATAATTTGAGTCATAGTATACAATCCCCATAGTATTTAATTTCCATAAAAGGTCATGTGCGCTAATCGCGTCACATGCGTGAAACCCCAGACTCATACTTGTAGTCAGGTGCGAAAGTCATAACATCATATGACCTCACAATCGTGAGTTATGAAACCATAAACATAAATTAAACCAAACATCCTAATCATAAATGATCTCACAAATCGTGAGTCATGTGAAACATTCCATATTACTAAGTCATGTTTTGTGACAGTATTGGCCCGATCGTGAACACTAGTCATCCTGGAAGCCAGCTGCAGAGCCGGATAAAATGGCACGAAGCAGACTCGGCCAACGACTAAGATGGCCCCTTGAAGTTTTAAGAAGTTATTGGTACGTTTCAAACGGGGCAGCCATATCTTAACAGCCGAAAGAAGGATGACAACTCAGACTAAGTGGGTCCCCACCCTCAGAGAGGTCAGGAGTTCTGATCATACCATTAGCTGTGCGGGGAAAGAATAAGTTTCAGGGTCAAACTGGGTTCGCTCTCGGATCAAGAGGCGAAGGTTGGGGAGAAAATACCTGTTTATATGTAAACCAGTTGTAGTCAGCGAACACACAGACGCGGGATATAAATATCAAAGTGCCTCCCGAGCTTTAGCTATCATCAAGCAACGGAGAAGAGATCTTATCAATATCATATGTTTTACTTGAAAAATCTTTGCTACTCAATCAAATGAGCCTTCCCAGACCAGTCTCCATCTACGGAATTAAGATTTAGGCCTAGTTTAATTCGCATGTCCTTAGAATCGGCTACCCCTAACAAATAGTGATACTCAAATGGGTAAAAGTAAGGGGGAGTAATCATAATTTAAACAAGAAAAGAATAAACACTTAAGACGTCCTAACCAACTATGAAGCGACAAGCTAACGGTAGCACTTATCAGGTATAATCCCAAATAGGTAATAATCAATATCAAGTCTGTACTAATAGTATTAATATAGTGTGATTCAGTTAAAAATCTAGTAGTCCAAATCATATTAGTAGTATAGTTTATCATCTTGTACTAATAGTGACTAACTCTCCTATTGACTCTACTTCCCGCTAGGTTTGCTGGCAGTCATTTAGTAACCTCTCAGCTCTCTATTTCATCTAATTTTAATTTTCCTACTATTTTCATATCAGTTATAGATTCTATCTGCACATTCTTTTTGGATTCACTCCAGCTGGTGTAATGTATAAACCACAGTTTGCTGGAAGTTATCTTGCATATGCACATATTTTTTGACTGGTTTAGCAAATTTCTGAACTCTTGATGGTAGTTAACTGTTACAGAATAGCCAATTCTCTACTGCTGAATTGTCCAAACTGTTCTTTTCGTCACAAAGGCAGATAAAATCAAGAAAGCTCTAATAAAAGAAATATAAAAGGTAATAGTTCTTATAGGCTTTTAAATTTATTATATTGTTAAAGTCCCTTCTCTGTTGTTTGATGATCCCTTAACAACAGGGGACTGCTAACTATTGAAACACTTTTCCCAGTACTTATATTGGTCCTATATAATAAGTATCCTTAGAAACTTTAACTATATCTATGACAGAGCAACAACATTTTGACCGGCATGATGTATACCCTCTCTCCTTCCAATATCCCCCTGAACTATTGATTACTCTAAGGGTGTTAAGCACTCTACCACTAAATAGCCTTCTATCTATTTGCCAAATGAACTAATTTCAGTTTGATGCTGCCAATTTGCAAATATCCTGTGCAATACTAGTTGATCAGCTTGGATTGCTGTCTCTCTTTTATCCACTCCTGTGCAGATGCAGGTGATTATCAAAAATATTGAATATGTAATAGATCCACTTGGTTAAATTACTCTATGTTCTTTTAGCAAAGCTGAGTAGTCCTAGATTGGATACTCCTTTTTGCCAGCATAGGTTGCAGTTGTATAGTCACCTCCTGACACTTTATACCTTGATATCTTTACACTGGTAACCCTAGTACCTTACCCCATATGTGTAAAAGTTGAGCTGGCCAAAATAAACGCAATTTTCAGATGTTCCTAGCATTTTTGTTGCAAATCAAATATTTTTAATATTATACTATTATCTTCAAAACTTAATCTTCAGGGATCCCCTTCTATTTTTGCATTGATCAGAACCAATAGTAGGACCCTGACTATGCCCATATGACTCTTTTTGGACTCTTTGCTTAATGGGAGTTTAATATTACCAAAACTGCTATTATTTTATATTATCGCTTGCGGAAGAGACCCTAGCCCTTCTCGGGAGATTTCATTACTAAATATGATACCGAGATTAGAGGTGTCTGATACTCGTGCTGGGTGATGTTTTCCCACAGTTGATTTAGATCGACCCGTGAAATAACCCCGTCTTGTACTTGTACTCGAGTACAAAAACATCCCCTTGTACCAGCCAATCACACAAAGAGGGCATATCCCAGCCTATTGCCTGTGTGCTTTCTTCAGTGGGTTCACTCGGCGTGATTGATGTACGGTATCAATGTCGGATTCGGCGGCACAACCAAACCCGAGTGTCGGTCGGGACGCCTTATCAGACTGAGGCCACATCGAATGCTTGTCCATTTGCAATAGCCTAGCGCGGGTCTGATGGGAGGTGAACTCTGTTCAGGTTCTGGCGGATTGGTAGATTGTTCGAGTATCCGTCTTCACCTTTGCCATTCTTTATCGGGAGCAGCCCCTATTTTCATCCCCACCTACCACTTCCCAAAGCGCTCAAGTACAAGTTGGGAAGACCAATTCAGCATAATTTTATTATTGCACCAATACCACTACTCTACTGAAAAAGGTGACTCAAACATTAGCAACTGTCGATTGGCTGCTTACAAGTGCCGGTATGATAATTCTCATTAGGTATTGGTGTAAGGAAACCCATTTACTCAAGCCTTAACTTACCCCCCCCAGTCAACTGCAGGGAGGGAGAGGACGAAGGAGGGTTACTTGTGCTATCATACTGTGCCCGCATCCTCGCCTGCTGAGCGTGCACCCTAAATTCAACAGCTGGTCTGATCAAGGTCGTCACAAATCGGATCTTGCGGACCTGAGCATTTTCCCGCTCCAGAAGTCAAATCCACCTTTTCCTCTTCACAGGTCGAACGCATACAAAAGTGCGCAAATAATTCAGTCTGAATTCCACCTTGTCTCTCCCTTCCTGGCCGGCCAAACTGGTGAGCCTCATGCTAAAAATCAATAGAACCATCAATATGTTTTCCCTTCACCGCTTCCAGACCGCTGCTTTTCCAATTGCTCGCCGTTGTCTTTCCACTGCTTCCATTCGTGGCTTTCACGCGTCGTCTAGGGTTTACATTGAAGTTGGTGACTTAGTTCCCGATATCGAATTGAGAGAGGATACACCAAGTGGGTTATCTACTCCACCATAGCGAATACTACAATTTTGCTATACCTTATACTTACTTTTATCTTTCGCCCTAGGCAAAAAAGTCTCTCTTGCCCATGAACTTAAGGGGAAAAAGAAAGCACTTATTCTTGGGGTTCCCGGGGGTATATTGCCAAATTCTTGAATTGTACTGCTAAACCATAGGCACTAACTTTCTAACAGCATTTTCTCCCGCTTGCAGCGCAGCACACATCGCTAAATATACCGAAACTAAAGTCGGTGTTCCGACCTATGTTGTGGCTATCAACGATCCCTTCGTTACAAAGGTCTGTTCTATTGTCCTACTCTCTCGCCCTAATACTGTAGGCTGAGCTCGACCGTTAAATTTTGTGACATGTGTAGGCATGGAAGGACTCCCTCATCTCTCATGATGATGGGACCTTCCGTTTTCTGGCTGATCCTTCCTCTGAGTTTACCGACGCCATTGGCATGAAGTTTGACGCAACTGCTATATTTGGTGGGCCTAGAAGCAGGAGATATGCCCTCATTGTTGAGGCTGGCAAAGTGTCTAAGATGTTTGCTGAACCCGACAATACTGGGGTCTCAGGTGAGTTCTGATATTACATATATGCCATCTCTGAGGAGAGATCCTGTGATGCAATCAGGTCTAACTGCATTTCCATAGTTACATCTGCCGACAATATCCTTCCGGAGCTCAAGTAAGTAGTGGATAGTGCATTGCATATATCAGAAAAAAAAAACCGAAAACGAAAGGTTGCTTCTTACAAATATATTCAATTATATGGGTGAATTTTCTACTAGGAATGTTGGCTTTTGGCTGTACCGTCTGGCATTCCGATGCATGCGTCATGTCGGTCGAGTCAGTATCGACCAGTGAGGCACATAAAATCTGATAAGGAGTCCGAGTGCTTGGTTTATTAGCCCCCGCCTCTGGGGGCCTCACTTCTCCATCCCTGTAAAGCCCCCCGCCCCCCGTCCTCCAGCGACAGCCCATCGGCATCCTGTGTTTGATGCGGGTTGATGGGACATCCCTCGGGAGCGGCAAACCGGTATGTACGGTAAGGCAATCCGGTATGTAAGGTAAGGCAATCCGGAAATGCGGGAGCCTTGAAGGACGGAAGAATTTAGTGGAAAGCTCAATCCATACTGAATAGTGAAGCAGAGTATTTCCTTGAGTCACGACAATGACTACTATGCCGTGGGGGGCGGGGGAAATCTCAGGGACGATGGAGATCCGTGTTAATGTTTATGGTATCATCGTGCTGGGATAGGATTGTGATAAGATCAAGCAGAACCTCATAACCGCGAATTGAGTTGAAAACAAGCGAATTTAGATCAAGGCGAATTACGGGCATCGCGACTCCACCAACTTCTAGAGAGCGAAGGTTACAAAAAATAAAGAAACGAGCAACCTTGGCGATCTACTGGTTGCCTTCCTCCGTTGAGGTATCATAGATTGAACAGTGGGGGAAGAAGGGGCAAAAAAAAAAAAAGGGCCATTCATTCACGAGGGTTGTTACAACTCGCCCCCAGTTACACCCTCTGCTCACCACACTCTCCTTCCTCAGCCCAATGTCACGGTGCGTCTTGGGCCCTCCTTCAATCCGATCCTTCGACATCTCTTGCCCCTTCTCCATCAACTGAGCCGCCCACCCTCTTCTTCTTCCTCGCTCCTCTCAACCGCACACATTTGCTCCGGTCTCCACCTACCTAGTTACCTTACCACTCTCCCACCCTTCATAACCTTTGCTTTCAGCGCTCTTCATCCTGGCTACCATAATCAGAGACACTATGGCTGACCATGCACCACCTCAAGACATCGACTACGAATCCCTAGGCGGCGGAAGTTTGACGTCGAATTTGGTCGCAGGAGCGTTTGCTGGTGTCATGGTAGGGAAATACGTCCGCCGGAGATCTAGAAGGAACAAACTGACCGAGCTCCTTTGATTGACAGGAGCATGTTGTAATGTATCCGGTCGATGCTATTAAGGTTTGTCACACCTCCGTAAATAATTGGGTGAAATGGCGGCTTATAGGAAGTATAGACCCGCATGCAAATTGTCAACCCTACCCCAGCTGCTATGTATACCGGAATTACGAACGCGGTTGCTCAAATATCTTCTACTGAGGGAGTCCGCTCTCTGTGGAGAGGAATTGCAAGTGTCGCTCTCGGTGCCGGTATGTCTCTCATGAGTTGGTGGACTGGGGATGGTGGTTTGAACATTGAATGTGTTACAGGTCCGGCCCATGCTGTCTATTTTGGGACCTATGAAGCTGTAAAACAGAAGCTCGGAGGAAACGTTGGGTCCGAGCATCATCCTTTTGCAGTTGGTAGGTTCTAGCTTGAAATCCCTTTCCCAACTTTGTCTGGCTAATTTCAATATAGCTACGGCTGGAGCTTGCGCCACAATTGCTAGTGATGCCTTAATGAACCCATTCGATGGTAAGTTTGATCGCGATGTCGATTCGACTGGTCATTCTACTGATTTGCGATAGTCATCAAACAGCGCATGCAAGTGCATGGCTCTACTTATGAATCCATTACCGATTGCGCCCGCTTGGTCTACCGCAATGAAGGCTTCCGCGCCTTTTATATTTCTTACCCCACGACTTTGGCCATGACCATTCCATTTACCGCGATTCAATTTACGGCGTACGAAAGCTTGGCCAAAGTTCTCAATCCCACCCGGAGATACGACCCATTCAGTCATTGTCTCTCGGGCGGAATGGCCGGAGCCGTGGCTGCGGCCATGACTACGCCCTTGGACGTTATCAAGACACTCTTGCAAACCAAGGGCACTTCTCAGGATAGTCGGATTCGCAACAGTGAGTCCGCCAATCATTTCACCTTTGTTTGTGCTCGTCATGGGCCGTAGAACCTTACCGTCTCTATAGGCAAAGGGCTATTCGATGCGGCAAAAATCATCCATGAAAGGGAAGGCTATAAGGGGTTCTTTAAAGGGCTCAGACCTCGCATTGTTACTACCATGCCGAGCACCGCAATCTGTTGGTGAGTTGGGAATTGAGCTTTCCATCATAAATGATGCAAATTCTAACATCTATTGAAGGACTTCGTACGAGATGGCCAAGTAAATTTCACCTTGGCCAACAAAGTTCTTGGAAGTAGCCTGAATTTTGGCTAATATTTGTCTTAGATACTACCTCCGTCTCAACTCTGTATAAGCTCCTCCAACACCAGTAAAAAGTTTCCTCAGAATACACTGCATGCGATTTTATTTTATTTTCTTTCTTCTTTTTCTACTTTTCATGAACGGTCTGTTTGTCATTAGTTATAGAAGCGGGAACAAAAAGGGTGTATTCGGCGCACTGAACACGGGGAGATAGCTGTACAGAACCAAATCCAAAAATCCGGCGATAAAAGCTTGCTGTTTTAAAAATCCTGTTCGATTTTTGTATTCCACTCAATCCTCTCTTCCCACTCTTAATATCCGAAGACAGATGAATGCAAACAGAACCAAGGACCCTCTCGATTTTCCCTTATTTTTTTATTTTTTACAGCGAGCAAGATCATGGGATCTATTATGATTATTCCTATTATTATTAGCATTATTATTGTCATCGCCACTATTATCCTTAGAAATTTACTCCTGGCAATGAAAAGCTGGATGATACCCGCAGTCCAAAACCCCGGCTAAACGATTCCCCAATCATACAATTGGGAATGTCAAGAAAATTATTAATTGCCTTCCAGAATAATTGATACCCGGATCGGAATACCGCACCACCAAAATCCTACCCCATTGGCCGAGGTTCAAACGTGGCGCGAGAGCCTCACTATATTTCAACCACCTACCGTATGATACCGCAAAATTTGAATAAACCCGAAATGACACTATTTCTCTTGTATTCAATCAAGTACGGCCTTCCAGTCACCCAGATACCCCATCATGTGTACAGCTGAAAGTATTTGCCCTAGTGATCTTAAGGTCTTCTACAAGAAAATCATAATTTAAAAAAGAAAATATAATTTAATCGTGATCAGCCAACTGAGTGCCCCAGGACCTGACCAGGTCCCATATGGGATCTGGAAAAGGGTCCACTCTATCAACCCCTCTATCCTACAACAACTACTAGGCCCCCTCCTCCTACTTGGGTACCATCCACTCTCCCTTAAAAGAGCGAATGGTATCGTCCTCCCCAAACCAGGCAAAGGGGACTACTCCTCCCCTGCCTCCTTTCGCATTATTGTCCTCCTCGAAACGGTCTCCAAACTCCTAGAAAGGATAATGGCCTACCAGCTCGTTCCCATGGCCAGGTCAGTTGGCCTCATCAACCCTAACCAATGTGGCTCCCTCCCTGGTCTCAGCACATTTGACGCCCGTGCTGCCCTGCTTGAGGAGGTTCGCTCCCGACAACACTTTAACAAGAAAGTCTCCTCCCTCTTCATCCACATCAAAGGAGGCTTCGATACCATATCCGCTGCTTCACTCACTCATCTGCTCCGCTCAAGAGGCATCCCTAAATATTTGACCTCTTGGATCCGTTCCTTCCTCACCGATCGACATTGCCGTTTGCTCTTCCAAGGGGCACTGGCAACCTTCTCTCCAGTGTCTGTTGTGACACACAAGGCTCCCCCATCTCATCACTTTTGTTTGTGATTTATGTTTCTTGCTTACGTTTTCCCATACCCCAAGGGGTAATTTTTTCCTATGTTGATGATTTTTCTGTTACGGTTTCCTCTGTCTCTTACAGAAGGAGCATTCACGTGCTTCAACAGGTTTTTTCTTTACTCACCCACAGGGCAGCCAAGCTGGAGGTCTCCTTCTCAGTTCCTAAGACTGAAGTCATCCACTGGCGGACACCCAAGGATCGCTCCCCTATCTCCTCCTCTCCAATGGGGCTCATTGGGTCCCTCTTCCCCCCTTCTTCATCAGTACGCTGGCTAGGCTACTGGTTTACACCCACCATGGAAACCTCAACCCACTTCATCAAAAGGATTGCCTTCGCCCAAACTGCCTTCTCAATGATTAAACAACTTTCACCCCCTGGATTAGGCATTTCTCCTTACATGGCACGCTGGCTGTCGGCTGACCTAGTCTTCCCAATCCTCACCTATGGGGCAGACCTGTTCTCCCCCACTCAAGTCACCCTCGACAAGATGACAACTTTATAGAACAGAGTCCTTCGTTGGGTAACCAACTGCTTCTGGTCCACCCCAACCTCCATACTCATCTGCGAAGCCTGCTTGGCTCCTATTTCCTCCCTACTTCCACACAAGTGGCGCATGGCTGCCCTCCACCTTGCCTGCTCCTCTTCTCTAATCAACCCTGCTGCCGCCAGGCTGCCACCCTCTTTCCCAATTTCTGGTAACACCAGTACAAGACTTGACTCCTGTCGCACACGTCAGGGTCTCAAGCAAAACTACATACCTCTCCCATGGGATTGATACAAAACCCACTCCCTCCTCAGGCGTCACCTCCCCATCAATGCACTGTGTCATTCTCTCCTTCCCATCATCCCCACTGTTGGAAACTTCCCCCTGCCTCTCCACACCTGCTTCCAGCAGACATACTCCCCCAGGAATCGACATCCTGGAGTTACCCTTTCCTCAAGAATGCCTGTAAGGCATTCCATCTCAAAGATTATACCCTACAGGCTCCCCCTCCCCTTTACTACCACTACGTGCCGCGCCTGTCCCCTCACCCCTTTATAGGACTGGACAAGTTCGCTGCTGGTAGAATTCACCAAATGCGGTCTGATAAAAGCTACCTGGCCGCCCACACATCCTGGGATGACCCTGACCCCCTCACCCTCTGCCCCTATTGCGAGGAGGAGGAAGAGACCATAGTCTACACTATCCTCTAATGTTCTGCCAAAGCCTCCATCCGCCTGCGCCACCTCCCTGGCATTGGCAGTCTTGGCCCTGGCTCCCCCATCTGGTCCTCAGTGGACCTTCTACAGGCCCTTCGCGTTTATATTCTGGAGTCTGCTATTGGCTTCTCCCCCTCCATGCCGGCCGCTAGGTCACCCTTACCGTAGGACAGCTTTGCTGCCCTCCTCTACTCATCTTATTCTTTCACGTCGCTATTAATTTCCTTACTTTGTTTGGAATTTTTTTATTTTCTTTCCTTATTTGATGAGCCTCCATTGTGGGGGCGGTGACAGTACCGTTACAATTGAGAGATAGGATTTGATATTTTTTTTATTTGTTTGTTTGAGATTAACGTTTCGTTTTTGCCATAGTTAGCGCTGCATGCAGGTTCCTGTACGTTAATAGAGAATATATGAATTAAATAAAAAATTAAAAAGCCTACTGAGTGCCCAAATTTTTTTTCAATTCTGTTCCGCCCTAGACTCAATGGGAAAGCAATTTCCCTATTGACATCGGTTTGACCCTCCGTCTTTAAAACTCTTAATGCCGTAATGACAAATTTACAAAGTCAAAAGTCAATCCCTTCAACAAAGAGCTCTATGTTTTGAAAGCAATCAATAAGAAGCAATATCATTCCAAGTTTGTGGAAGATGGTATTACGCGTTCAGAAACTACCTGCTAAAACAAAGTGCAAAGAAACTCAGGTACCTAGAGCAGATACCGACCTCTATTTCCTGCAAGTAAACACCTTCCTCTGTGTTATGAGGTAGCTAATTCAGTACTGTTAAATTGTGTAGGCTGTGTTTTATAAAAACAGGTGGAGATTACTCAGAAAAAGCTTGGTTGCAATAAATGTGAAGGAATAAAGATTTCAATGGTAGAATGGTTTAACTTGTTATATTATTAAGGTCTCTTGTCTGTTACTTTCTGCTCTCTTGACAATGGAATCTGGGTTATTGGGTTATTTTGTATATTTACTTGCCAACATATAGGAACCTGACTTGAGCACTAGCTATGGCATAAATGACATGTTAATCCTAAATATACAAGCAAAAGAAAAAAAATCTGTACTAAGGTCACCCCTGGTTATAAATATACTATCACCAGGCCCAGTAATAGTAACTATTGAAGTGAGAGTAGGATAAAATTAAATCATTAGAAATCAAAAGTATAAGGAGAGATATTGTAAGGAGATAACGTACAATTCAATCGGAGTCATGCCGGGGAGAGGATAGTGATGATGAGCCTACAGTAAAGACTACAGGAATGACAGTGGAAGGGCAAAGCTAGTAGGTATATTGCAGACATAGTAGACTAGGGCTATCAAGAGGCATATATCTTCCTGTAAGCTGAGCTGAGAACTAAGCGGGGACGATATCTGAGAGTGAAGCAAGGAATCCCAGTGTAAGGGAATCTTAAAATGTTTCTACTTATACTACTGACTTGCTGTTGGTTAGTACTTATTTGGGTTTATAACTCATAAGCGCAACCGTTTGATTGTCCTTTCCTTCTTGGTTCTGACTTCCTAACTGGTTATTCTTTCTTTATTTCGCTTATTACTAACCCGTCCTTGCTTTTGCCTATTTAGGTATGACTATTCTCCCACTATACCTACTAAACTTTATAGAGGTAGCGATAGCTTGTTACTACTTGCTTGAATTCCATTACTTCTTTAGTTAGCTCCAGCCTGCTGCTTTTAAAACTCTGTTTTCGGAATATGATTCCCTTGTTATGCTGCCTAAGTTAGCATATTTGTTGGAGAGGATGTTTGCACTTTTGTTAAGTTTTCCTATCTACAAGCATTTGTATTTAAAGAGCCTGCAATCCCTTAAGGATTCAGACTCTCAAGCCTCACAAGACTATCATCTTTAATACTACAAGTTGAACAGTTACTCTATCAGTGCCTGACCTTGTAACTTGTCTATAGAAGACTAATCTACAAACACTTTTCCCCCTATCCTAATAGTATCTTCAGAGTCCCTTTGGGACCCTCGTGATACTAGGGAGTAGGTTACACCCAGTCTTAAGAGGGAAGTATAGAACTAAGCATCAAAAGGTTTGATACTTCATCAAATAAGAGGTGGAGGTTGGAGAGTAATCAAGTAATTGTTACTAGCACATATTGAGTAAATCTTAATAGGTATGAAGCAATCAAGGCCACTGAATGTATTGGGCATTCAAGATCGACGGACAGGGCTCAGAGAGTCCAGAAACTGAAGTCTGAACATCCACAGCTCAATCACACCTCTAGCACCTGTGTTGGCCCTGCATGTCAACACAGGCACCTTGTACATTTGCTCACAACCTCACAAAACAAAGTTATTGGAGTAACTCTGGAAATACCATATACATCCTCGCCAGCTGTCTGACTCGATGATGTTCACCCACTATATAAGAAGGCCTCTCTTACTATTTAACCCAGATGTTACAAGCTGGCTACATTAAGAAGTCACTGAGTTATAGCTGGTTGAAAATAATTCAGCCAAGATAAGGTAGTAAAGATGGAAGTTGGCTACTCCAGTAATCATTGAGAGCATGCTCAGTTTCTAATATGATGGCATCATGGTCGATAGACATATCAGAAGAGGTTGTTAAGGAGAGGCGGTGAAGATGAAAAGCTATTGTACCAATCATTGTTACAAGTTATCCTGAATGCCACCAGTGTAGCTAGGTAAGACTGAACAGTGCAGATATAGCCAACAACCAAGCTGGGCCCTTGATGTTTTAAGAATCTATTGGAAAGTCCAAACTGGAAGGGCCTAGTTTATATAGCAGAAGGAGGTCTAATGTCTCCTAATAAGCGGAGTAGCATACCCTTAGAGAAAGAAGAGTTCCAACAGTACTATAAGCTGTATGGGGTAGAGAATTGTCAAGGTCAAAGGACATTCCTACTTGGATTAGGACAAAAGAAAATGAGGAGGAATACTTAGTTAGTATGAGAGATAGATGTAGTCCCCGAATACTCAGACACACTATATAAATATCAAAGAACCTCTTGAGCTTTAGCAATCATCATGCAACGGAGAAGTCTTCTTATCAATATCATAAGTTTTACTCAAACATCTTTACTACTGGATCTACAAGCCTTTCTAGACAATGTCCCTCTACGAAGACAGTTTTAAGCAAAGTTCAATTTGCTTGCCTATGGAATCAACTACCCTTTACAGTATATTGATATTTCTCCTTGTTATCCAGGCTCAATACATGACTTTCAGTTATCTCCAAATCATACTTCTGGAATCACACAACCATATCGCTGATGCTGTCACTCTCAAAGAGCTCATCCTTGAACCTTGTTCTCTCAACTACTTTTCCTCCTTTGATTAAGTAGTTCAAGACTCCCTCCCAGAGATTCAATTCCTTCAACTACCTTACAAACTCTCCAGGTTCACCAACCCTCTACTAGTCCCTACCAAATGAGATTTCCAGGAAATATATCAACATTTTTAAGAGTCCACCTGCTAATCCAAACTCTTCCTAGATTACAACCCTGAAGAAGAAGCAACCTCCAGTTTCTTTTGCTCTATCCCACCTATTTCACACCATCTATATGCAGATTTGGCAGTCATCTAAACTCTAATTAAATAATAACAATCAGACAATTGACACTAGACACAGACAAGGCCATGTGCGATATCTCACAAGTTTCACTAGTGGGAAGTAACCATATGCCAAGACATTCCAGTTTGCCCTTGGCTCTTCACCACCTCTCACAAACTAGTTAAGTGAGGAAATCAGCCCCTGCTACTCGCTTGAGTACTCCTAGACCTCTGGATACCTGAAACCTTGCTTTGCAAAAGTTGGCAGAACTTATAGTACAAGCAATTAGCTGTTTTTACCAAACACTACCCAGTCAGTAGAGAGTAATCATTGGGCCTACCACAAACTATCCACCCTAGCCCAGTTTCATGCTGACCAACTGCAGCACTATGCACATTGTATCAAAAGGAGTAAACAACTCATGGGTGAAGAATTCATATAGGTTCATCCATGGTTAGAAATACTGGATGCAGAGACAATCACTCTCAAAATGGTAACAACAAAGAGGATAGAAGTAAAGTTACGAGCTCAGGAACAACAGGCTATACACCATGAAGCAATAAGTAGTCAACTTCACACTAACATTACTGCTATAGGGTAAGACTTTCTTTATTGAGATTGCCAGTTGAAACAAGAGTTAGCCCTTCAAATAGCTGAACTTCTACATAGTCAAGTTTCTGCACATCAATAACATGAGCAGACCAGAAGAGAGTAAAGAGAACTCCACCTGTAATTAGAACAAGCTGTTTTCCTTGGTTGATACTAATACCTAAGTGTCATATTGAGATATCTCTTTCTTGTACTACTTTCTTACATATTAACTATAGGAATTGTGGTATTTTTTTATCTTGCCTGTAAATAGAATAAGAGTATTTACTAGTCACTTTCCACTTCTAAAAACTACTAATACTGTATTTTTCTGCCTATTCTCCTACTAGCTAGTTATAGCTTTTACTTAAATACAGTTACTATATTTATTCCTAATACTTTAGGGCCTGTTTGACAACTATGTTATTAGTAACGACAGTGATTTCAAAATGAGTTTTGGAGATTAGATTTTAAATTGACCAATCATGATCTGTCAAAGGTTTTCAAATGATTAGAGTTCACTAGATGAGATAATATTGGAAAGATCCTGATAGGTCAATTTAAAATCTAAGGTTCAAAACACGTTTAGAAACCACCGTCGTTTCTAATAACAATGTTGCCAAACAGGCCCAAAGCTATTGAGCTAATAAAATAGAAGTAGAAATTTATTAGCAGTGGTAATACTGTCAAAGACATTTTAATTTGTACCATTTCCATCTGTGCTGTTCCTATCTAAGAATAAGAAATAGTAGAGTTAAACCTCAATTATGCCAGAATTCTGTTAAGGTAGTTATTAGTAATCTTTTATATTTCATGTATTATATATTATTTTGTAATATTATTTCATAGGAGGTATTCTAACACAGATTATGAAAAACCAGTAAATTGACCTTAATCTAGTTGAAGATGGTAGAGTGTAAATCCTGCTTATGGGATTAGAAACGCTATTACAGTACAGCGAAATCCGTAAGGTGGATTTGCCTATGTCATGTTTTATAAAGAAATGTGAAGGAAAATTAGCTGAGGTCTTATGGCAATAGTGAGTAGAAGATACAATATTTCTCAAGTTTGTTAACTGGAAATTTTTTTTTTTTTAAGACACTCCTCAGTTACTATATGATTCCTTATCTGAAGGAATACTTTTTTTGTTATTTTCGCTTCTTTTATATATTTACTGTTAATATACAAGAACCTGCATGCAGTGCTAGCAGAGCAAAAGTAAAATGTTAATCATAAGCAAGTATATCTAAGCAAATAAATAAGTTAGTTCTCCCCTAATGTAACTATACCCAACTATAGACACTACTCATGTAAGTATGGAATGAAATGAAATCTAAGCAAATCATCACGGCAGGGAAAGATAATGTACAGGGAAGAAAATTACATCCCAAACTGAGTATTGACCAGAGGAAGAGGGTGACCATACAGCAGGGGCAGCAGGCATTGAGTGAGGATAACAGGAATCAATAGTGCCGATGTAAAAGGCCAGGCCAGGAATGAGGCCTAGAGTCAACCAGAGTGGGGATTAAGGACAAATGAAAGTTGGCTCTAAAAGGTAAAGATTCTGCTTAAGGAACTTGGATGGACAGTATAGGATAACGTGAGTAGAGGTCTTATACTCAGTCAAGCAGGACGGACTGGTGACCAGGTGATTAGGGTCACTCAAGGAGAGGTAGGCTACCAGGTAGCTTTTTTAGAGACCTCATCTGGTGAATCTTTCCTGCTGTAGAGCAATTTAAAAGCATGAATGGATGTGGGTAAAAGGACGGCTTGTAGAGGTAGAGGGAAGGGAAGATGAGCGCAGAGTCTAGTTTTTAAAGAGGTTCCTATTGTATCACTTTTTTAAGACAGGGTAAGTAATAGTGTCTTGAGGGGTTGGAGGCAGGAGGGAAAGGTCAGAGAGGAGGTTGGGGTAGAATAGGGAGTAGGCCAGCTAGAAGTCAAGCATTCTGGCTGATTACAGAGGTATTTATTAAGGAGAGTGAGGCAAGCCTCATAAGTGATGATAGTGACAGTGGTTTATAAGAAGCAGTTGGTTACCAATTTTTGTATTTTGCTTCAGACCACCGGCATCTTGTCTAGTATTGTGGTGTTGGGGGTGAGGCGTATGGGACTATAAGCAAGAGTAGAGAGGAGGTGGCTCATAACCATTGTTACGGGGTACCCAATTCGGTACTGTTGAATTGCCTAGGCCGTGCTTGTATCGAGAGGGTAGAAGAACTGTCAGGAAATCTCTGTTAAGAATAAGGGTAACTTGTAAAGGATTTTCTCAAAAGCTTTTAAAGTTGTTTAACTAATAACTGAATATATTGTGAAGCTCTCTTCTTCATTGCTTGATGATACCTTAACTATGGGGGACAGCTAGCTATTTATACAATTCTCCCGGTACTTATGTTAGCCATATATATGAAGTATCCTTAGATATCATTACCTAGGTCATGGAAAGTAGAAACCCCGTTGGACCCTGAAAATGTATGCCCCGCTTGGTCAAATGATCCCGGGAACTATTTTAGTATTCTGAGTATGTCTATCACTCCACCAGTAAATAGCCTTCACTTTATTTGCCAAATGAACTAAGTTCAAGTAGATTTAGACCAGTTGCAAACATCTTATGCAATACCAGTTGATCAGTCTGTATGGCTGTCTTTCCTGCATATATGCACTGAAGTGCATATGCATTCAGATTATCAAGAGTCATAGTACTCTATATATTAGAGTCTAGATCTTTCACCGAGGCTGAGCAGCTCTGCTATAGACACTACTTCTTGCCAGCATGGATTGTAGTCATATAGTAACCTCCCAGTTATATATACTATCACATCAACTAATTTGTATCATTTCCCATATGTGTAATATCAGCTCCCCCTTTCCAGTTTTCGACCCGAAGCGATATAACCTTTTTAGTACTCTTTCCATAGAGTTAAAACACCTTGTGTGTTAACTTAACCACAGTAGGAAAAACCTTTCTGTAGACACTACTTAGCCCAACCTTGTGATATCCGGATTTTCCTTATGAAATACTTCTACCAATTCTTGAGCATGCTGTAAGTGCTCCGGTGGTTCCCATGTGTTCTCGTCTTCTGAACATCCCTTCCACTTAACAAAGTATTGAAGTTCTTGGATTGTTCTTTTCCGTCCTTTGAATCTTCGTTCATAAGAGATTATTTCACTTTTAAAGATTTTTTCCACCTCCCATTCTAGGTCACCTTCAAGATCTTCCGGTGTCATGGGTGGTTGTTCTCGGCCTGGTCGAACTGAAGTTCTGTATGGCTCAAGTAGCAATACATGGAATACCAGATAGATTTTCTATTGTTTAGATAATTCATACTTGTAGGCTAGGTCTCCTCGTTGCTCCTGTCTATTGAATGGACCATATTTTATTGGTGCTAACTTCTTAGATGATCGCTTAGTGCAGATATTCTTCGCATTTAGCATAACCAAATAACCAATTTTAAAGTCGGGTTGACTGTGAGCCTTGCGGTTATAGTATTTGTCCATTCCTTCCCGAGTCCATCTAGTGATTCCTTTGCCTTTTCAAGCATCGTTTTAATCCAGTAAGCATACATAGTAGCTCTGGGATTCTGGGCTTCTCACTCCTGTATCCATTCAGTTTGAAGGTGGTAACCATAGTTTGCAAAGAAAGGGGTTATTCCATCTGCACTTGTTAAGGAGTTGTTTTATGCATACTCGGCTACTGGTAAAAGGTAGTACCAATCATCCTGATCATAGTTGATAAATATCCGGAGGTAACCTCCCAGCACTTGGTTTACCATTTCCGTTTCTCCATCAGTCTGAGGGTGGTTTGCAGTAGACCTTTTTCGTTTTATGCCTAATATCTTGCACAGAGACTCCTAGAATTCTCCTGCAAACTTTGCGTACATGTCAGAAATGATTTTAGTTGGTACACTATGAAGTTTCCAAAGGACTTTGATAAATGCCTGAGTGACATCTTTTGTGGTCGCATTCTCCTCCAGACCGATAAAATGTGCCATATTCGTGAATCTGTCAACTACAACCATAATTTGGCTGTATCCTGGAGATTTGGGTAGTTGCGTAATATAATCTACCGATCTAGATGCCTAAGCTGCAAAGGTACTTGTAATGACTGTAGTAGGCCAAAGCGTATGTGCCTTTGGGCCTTGGCCTTTTGGTATTCTGTACATGACCGTACATAGTGGTTTATCTAGTTGGTAATTCCTTTCCAGTAAAAATCTCTTGTGATGATCTCTAGTGTTTTTTCTTGCCCGAAATGACCTGCAACCTTTGAGTCATGAAATCCTTTTGTGATATCGGTTTGCAGGGTATCGTTCTGGGGAATATATAGGCGTTCTTTGTAGAAAAGCATTCTATCTGTCATGGTCTATTGTTTTGTCATTAGCTTGCCATTATCTCCTAATTGTTGTAACTCCTGCTTCATACGCATCCACTCTAGATCATCCTTTCCTTCTTCTTTTACCCTTGCCATGAAGTTCATATGAAATGTCTTGACATCGCATTTAGCAATTATTGCATTAGACATTAAAGTTTGTCCTTTAGTGCATTATGGGTGAATGGCAATATTGGTTGTGTTCAGGAACTTGTGTTTGGCATTAGAATGTAGGATGCATAATTGCGGCTGAGTTTCTTCCAACTGGATACCCAAGCTCCCAAATCCATGGCATGCTCGTTCCGTATCTTCTAACTTCCAGACTTCATGAAGCTCTCTCTCATCAATTCTTTCCAGAATCATTTGCGCTATGCGGTTCCCGGTCCGTACCTGAAAAGACATGTCAGTCGTGATGACTAGGTGAATCTTAACCTCCTCCCTATAGCCCGCTTCCACTTCCCCAGCTCCAATAAAAATACCATGCTTGACTGCCCATCCACTATGTGGTGCAATACAGGCATATGTTCCAATTGGTAGTCCAATAGCTAATCTAGTCCCCATGAGCACTTGCCCTTTAGAAGAAACTATAGTATCCTCGGTACTGTATAGGTCATGTCCTGCTGCTAACTTAGAACCTCAAGTAGGAATTCTGGCTTCCTGTTGTAACCTTTTAACCCTAACCGAACTCGTCCTTTACTCGTTTGGGAATCCTGGTTGGGGCCGTTGCACATTATCCTTTCAGCATGTGACTGACACCACTAAGTTTCGCTTATTCTGGAGGTTTTCAAAGTGATGAGATTGAAGTATAGCCTGCTTGGCATGCTCAGCTCCCTCCTTAGGGCGGTACTTTGGCCACCTGCTCCATGTGTCAGGATTACCCCCTTTGGTTCAGGGTCTGTAAATGATTTTATAGTTAAAATCCGTTAACTTTTGGGCCCATCGGATTTGCCTTGCCAACCTGGCCTTGTTGTGAGAAAGTAGTATAGATTTTGATGATCGGTATAGATAGTGAAAGGTTCATCAGTTCCTGTCAAGTAGTGTCGCCATTCTTCCAAAGCAACTAATATTGCCAATAATTCCTTATCATGGATATCATAGTTGCGTTCTGCCAAGGTAAGCTTCCTAGAATAGAATGCAACTGGATGCAACTTCTTATCCATATATTGAGACCAAACACATTCGTGAGCATAAACGCTTGCATCTTTTTCCACTACCGTTTCTCTTTGAGGATGAAAGTGACATAGTATGAGAGCTGTGATGAACTGTCATTTGAGTTCATTGAAAGCAATTTGTTGTATTTCTCCCCTGGCAAAATCCTTCAGATTTCGTTTTAATAAATCGTTAATTACTACACATAGTGTGGTGAAATTCTTTATGAATTGAGGGTAAAAATTAGCGAATCCTATAAAGATTTGAATCTCTTTTACTGAGGTAGGTGGTTGCCAGGCCTTGATTGATTCAACTTTGCACTCACTTATAGTGACTCCATCAACAGCCACTATATACACGATAAACTCCACGGATTTGAGCTGGGATGTACTGTTTGGTATGGATATGGCCATATAGTATTCCTGTAGTCGTTGCAGTACCCTTTTCACTTATATGATGTTATCCATTTTAGTTTTTGAGTATATGAGTATATCATCGATATATACTACTACTACTTCATCTAGGAAGTCTTGTAGGATCCTAGTCATAATTGACTGGAAAGTTGCAAGTGCATTAACAAGTCTAAATGGTATGACCTTGTATTCATATAGGCCATATCTCATCCGAAAGGCAGTTTTCCATTCATCACCCTTTCTTATAAGGATTAAATGGTATCCATCTTTGAGGTCCAGCTTGGTGAAAATAGTTCTCCTTGAACACGGTCTGGTAGTTCAGTCATTAGAGGGAGATGGTACTTGTTCTGGATGGTGACTTTGTTCAAACCTCGGTAGTCTTCTACCAAACTGAGGCGTACATTGGTTTGGGAACAAAAGGTTTGGTGCTCTAGCAGGAAACTTGCTGTGGGAAATCTTTCCTTGTTTCCACATATCATCCAAATATGTTCTTAGTCCTTTTAGCTGTTTCTCTGACAGAGGATAGATTGGTCCCCAGGGTGGTTCAGAGTCTGATTTGAGGTCAATAGTGTGATTAAAGGTTTCATCAGAGGGTAGTTTTGCTGCAGTTGCCGGGGGAAAAAGGTCCTTATAGTCGTTGTATTGTGTGGGTAGTGAATCGAGAACTAGTTTTTCCTCATCATCTATTCTTGCAATTCTCTCAATAACCATAGCCTCTGGGTCTTCCAACACCTTCTCATCCCATTCGATAGAAATACCTTCGTCTTCCAGTAAAAGATGGGGCTGACATCCTGTAGCCTCAAAACTCCACTTTGCTGGGTTATCAAGTTCCTTTATTGGATGTTCATCATTGCACTACCCAAATGGAATTATAATTCCGTAATTTCCTGTCGGTACGACTTTGCACACAATTTTCGATAAGTGTTTATTCTTTCCTATCTCCAAGTAGATGGGACAGGTATAATCCCTTCTAGTAGAGATTTGGTCTCCTGTAAATTCTAGGATAGGGATAGGATCTTGACGAGATTTATAGGGAATATTCAATTCATTTACGAATTTTTGGTGAATAACAAAAAAATTTAACCCTGAGTCCAGTAGTAGTCTTATGCGATAACGTTTTCCATACATAGAGATATGTACATCACCTTCTGGGCCATTATAGCGTTTTAGTTCTTTAGGATCGAGTTTTTATCGCTTGTTTGACCATGTTATATCAGTTCGTCCTCGCTTAGAAGACATGATGGTTGTATCTGTTAAGTGTTCATGACAACTCCAGCATTGTTTCAACTAGGGAGGTATCCTCAGACGAAGTAGAACACAATAATTATTTATTAAGATTCTAGGTGGCCCACTACAAGCGGTCTTTACCCCCTGCCGAGGGGCTCTCATGAAAATAAAAAAATTCTTATTATCATAGGAAACATGGGTGCATAGTTATGCATGTCTTTTATATGAATTGCTAATATGCATAGCTGTTAGTATTATCCACTCGGGTTTTTTGAATTAACTTGGGTATGGTTTTTGAGGGTAATTTCCTAAAAGGGTAGTTTGTTTTCAAAAATAAAATTGTTTCCAAAAGGTATGTCAAAATCCGAAAAGGTTAACGGTTTCCAAATTTGGAATAGCTTATCCTATCATGGAAATAATAGCAGTTGAAACCTCGGCATTTCACAAAAAACCCTGAAAATTTCATTAAAATGGGAAGTTTTTAATTAAACTGTTTGTCCCTCAAGGGGTCAGGTCTAGTCGGTTGTATTTGGTATTGGCAGGCCAAAATAATTATCTGGATAGAGGTCACATGTTCAAACCCCATTTGGGCCAACACTTTGGATAATTGAACTGTTAGGACAAAGCCCAACCCATCACCAGGTCTAATGACTAAAATGGCCGTTCTGGGACGCTTCGAAGAGAATTTGTGTTTCCAAAACTCAAAGAACCATGGCGCTTTAGTCAGGCTAACTGGCTGCCATTTCCCCGCATAGCTTTAAAGACAGGGGGCTTAAGGGGAGCTAAAACCACAGGTCCTTCCAGGGTCTGAAGCTAAACCAACCCACAACCCAAAAATTAATTTTCAAATCCGTGCGGTTCATTGGACCATTGGCTCTAGTTGGGACCTGTTACAAACCTATCCTTAGTCTGCTGGACAAGGCACACTATCTCCTTTAACTGCAACAGGTAACGATAGATACCGCTCGTCTTACCTCTCTTCAGGTCTCGTAGCCTTATGTCGCCTAGGGAACGCAGAGTCCTTTCACTCCTAGCCCGTGCGACTGCTCCTTAGCGATACGTTTCTCGAATCACCTTTCGGTCAGTGATATAAACAGATGGTCGTAATAAGAAGAAATTATAGATTGAACTAATAGTAAAAGTATAACATAGGAAGTGACTTAGGTGGTTGCGTGAAGAGCTAGCTATCTGTGTCCGTGACCCTCCTTATATAGGCGCTCTTCCCACAACCCTAACCCTGGTGACTTTACTATGAGTCACCTCTTTACTATGACTGCCGTGTGAGTCATAGTATAACAAACATCCTATGACTCACTATTTGAGTCATAGTATACAATCCCCCTAGTATCCAATTTCCATAAAAGATCATGTGCGCTAATCGCGTCACATGCGTGAAACCCCTGACTCATACTTGTAGTTAGGTGCGAAAGTCATAACATCATATGACCTCACAATCGTGAGTCATGAAACAATAAATCAAATCAAACATCATAATCATAAATGATCTCACAAATCGTGAGTCATGTGAAACATTCCCTATTGCTAAGTCACGATTTGTGATAATAGCTCCACTCTCCCCTCAGCTTGAGTCCCATCAAGCTATTCACCAAGTTTCATAACCTGGTTCCC